>WKFP01013526.1:81613-121199 GCA_011057875.1 Pterocles orientalis | reverse complement strand
TTTTTTTTTTTATTTTTTTTTTTTTTTTTTCCAGTTAAAGGAACTCTAACTGAAAGGGAAAAGTAGGTAGTTAGTTCTGGGGTAGTTACAGTTCCTAACAGCACATTTTATATAGAAAAATTTTTTGTAGCACAAAGTCAAGTAGGTGTTTGCATCCAAGTTCTGGTACATTCCAAGTCAGAAACTTAACCTGAAATAATAATCTGCAAATAGACTCATGTCACCTACCATGAGCAAAGCACAACTTTGTGGTTGTTAAAATAGTCTAGACAGGCTGAAAAAGAAAGAATACAATTAAAACAAATGAGATGCCCTTATTACATTTGTGTTTGAGAGAGCTGAATGAATCTGACAAGATTTTATAACTCACAGGATTCCTAGTGCTACTGTGAAGAAAGCTGTAGACATCATCTATTTAAATAGGTGTCAATCTCAGACAAAGGAATTCCCTCAGCTCTCTTGGTAAGGCAGGCTGATGTGTCTAGCAGCACATGCAATGCAAGACTGAAGTTATTAAGGGAAATTCAGGCTCCATTTAACCAAAAAGACACAAAGATGATCAGAGGGCTGGAGCACCTCCTGTATGAGGACAGGCTGAGAGAATTGGGGTTGTTCAGACTGGAGAAGGGAAGGCTCTGGGGGGACCTTATACCAGCCTTCCAGGACTTAAAGGGGGGGCTGCAGAAGAGATGGGGAGGGACTCTTTATCAGGGAGTGTAGTGAGAGGACAAGGGGTAACAGTTTTAAGCTGACAGAGGGTAGATTTAGATTAGATACTAGGAAGGAATTTTTTCCTGTGAGGGTGGTGAGGCACTGGAACATGTTGCCTAGAAAAGCTGTGGATGCCCCATCCCTGGAGGTGTTCAAGGCCAGGCTGGATGAGGCTTTGAGCAACCTGGGCTAGTGGGAGGTGTCCCTGCCCATGGCAGGGGGGTTGGAACCCGATCTCTAAGGTCCCTTCCAACTCTAAACATTCTATGACTATATGATTCTATGAAAGCTTATGGGACATCTTACAGTATTCATCCTGCACTTCAGTAAGTAAAGAATGAAGAAACAGATCCACACAGAGTAATAATTTTCTGTAATTTAGACTGTCCAAAAAAGAAAAGCATCTAGCTACCTTTTCAGAAAGAACCTGAGATTTTTTTTTTTGTTATTTTTCCTTCTTTGTGCTACAAAATCACTAAATCTTTTAAATATAAACACTCTCTCAAACAACTCAACTGTAAGGATTATAAAGCAATTTCTATCAGCTTCGTCAACGATTCTCTAAATTCAAATATACATCCTCCTTCTTTCTCTAAGTATGCAGCCTGTGATGTCAAATATATACACTTTAAAGAGTTTACTATACAAATGTTGAAGAGATGCATAACAAACTTTCTTCCAGCCAGTAAGATCTGAAGAATCATTGCAAACCTGACCATTTGCACCTTGAGGTACATTTTTAATTAGTCTGTTGTTATAGAATCAACTAAATGACATAAAGATCACAGAGAATACCTGTTCTATCTGTTCTTAATAGAATCTTCTCCAGGAAAAATCTGTGGAGAGTATACTTCTATTTGCTGTTCACTGAAGTGAAGAAAAGAATGTTTCAGGTCAATTTAAAAGAAAAATATTTTCCCCCTCTCAAACCAAAGTGAAAAAAACTGGGGGAAATACATTGCCTTGGGTAAAAGCTAGAAGACAAAACAAGACAGGAAGACAGACGTGCTAAAACATCAGTATCTGGGAAAATTCAAAGCTATTATAGGAAGTCTCTGTCTAAAATGTTTTGATTTTTATTCTTTCTCCATTTTTCATGCTGAAATAATATGATAAATTTGAGTTAAGTACATCTGCTTGAGAATTTTGCAGTTTTACACTGATGGTTCCACATTTGCCAAGTGGCACCACCTCACAAACATTATCAAATTTGCTTTCACAACGTCTCCTTCTGGGAAGGAGGTTCTCTACCCCAGCATAAAAACAAACTAGTAAACTTCTAAAATTTAAATATTTTTCTCAAAATATCTTTAGAGAAACAGGTACTCAGTGTTAAGTCTAGATCAAGTACTTATGCACAGATATAAGTCAATTTGAAATATAGACAAAGTTGTTAACAGAAAGACTTAAATGAGAATGGCGAACACTACAATGACATGATTCCATTACATCTTTTCACAAAATCTCTCATAAGAATATTTTGGTTTACTCCATTTTAATACCTGTTAGCTCAAGTTGTCAGCAAGAATTTTTGTTATTATTTCTCAAAGAACAAGAGTATTCACAATGATAGGGCAGTTTTAAAAGATCTGCACAGTGCCACCTACACTTGGATGAACCTTAATCCATTCTGGCCTTGTTTCCTCTCCATGTTTCAACAAACGAATTTTTTACAGAGGAGTCTGTTGAGTCCTCCCCAACACTTATACAGTTTATGGTTGCACAGTATGTACTGTGGGTATTTCCAGATGCTGGGAGGTTATATAGCATTTAAAAATAAATACTGCAGGCACCACACAATTGGAGGTTTACAGATGGCTGATTGTGAAAAGCCATTAGAAAGTCTGAGTCCATGTGGCAGCAAGTTCTGACTGAAATAGTGAAATGAATTGTACCCATTGCTTATTTCATTTTGGATGAGTTTTTTTTCTTCTGACAGAAGAACAGGAAGGCTGTTTGCTCAGTACAGCAAACCGCCTTCCTGTTCCCCATCACAACCTTTCATGACAGTCCAGCAGGGAAAAACTAAAAAGTAGAAAACATATCCTCATTGTCCAGCCTCTCCCAAATTCCAACTGAATTCTTTTCCCACCAATGTTGCCACTAAAGTTTTTAGAGAATGTTTGTGAGGCTGATATTGCTAAATGTGTCGTTTAGGGGATATAAGAGAGAGAAAACACTGAAAATGAGTCCACCAGAAGTAATCTCCAGCATAATTTCTCCATGGGCTCTCTTCACTGATATTTTTTTTTACTCCCCTTGCACATCCTGACAAAGAAGACAAGAACAGGAGCTCCTCGTAACCCCAAGAGCAGTGTCAGCCACGGACACCCAGAGGAAAAAAGTCCTTCTTTAAAGTCATGGTGGGGCAGTTTCCTTATACCCAAAACTCCTATTGATTTCTGTGAGGGTTTAGGACGCTGCCTGGTAAGTATAAAAGAATTAAAATGAACACAGAGAAATATAAACATATTTGAAAAAAAAAACACTTGGTTTAACAGGATTTCTGGAAGTGAAATAAGATTAAACTTTTGATTTCTCATTGTCACTTCCTACCTTCCCTCCTTGTGTTTTTAACAGACGTAATAGCTTATTTCTCTAATTTTCCTTTATAATTTCAGTTTTCCTGTTGGAAACAGGCAGAACCTCTTTATCTAATTCTGTTTTCCCCCTCAACTGGCTGCCACCCTGAGACCAAAGGAAAGGAAAGGAGGTTGAGAACAAGCAAGTGAATTTGCTGCAGCCCAGAAACTATTCTTACTAAAGAGTAGAAAGATGTCGTTGTGTCATCCACGAGACCGAAAATGCAGCCCAATACTCATCAGACTTCATCAGAAACTTCTCTGGTTTCCATTGCATAATGTCACCAGAAAAAAGCTCTGGACTTCAGATGTATGAATACAAAAAGCAAGTAACTGCAAAAACATGATATACTGAATTCAAGTTTTGAAACACTAGGGGTCTAACTTCGAAAGGAAACAGGATGATCAAGGCAGGGAATATCAAAATAGTTAAAAAGCTGAGTGGAATACCAAGCTGAATTCAGGAAAAAACATTTAGAGATGGAGTAATTTTTCGCTCAGGAGTGTGAAAACAAGATATGCCTCTCACAACAAAATTCTTAGGTGCTCTCTCCCTGCCAAAGAAAAAGTGATTTTAACAGATTCAAAAGCTTCACTTTACATATACGGTGAGAAATACTACCCATTTGTAAACATTCATTATGTGCACACAAAATCATAACTTAGAAAAGCAGTAAAGATACTAAAACCACTGCTTCATTTGTATGGAGTGCATTGTGTGCATTTATGGTTGAGTGCATCAGGTTTTATGAAAACAAATCTTTGCTTTTTTTATTCTTTTCTCCTTTGCTGGAACTGGCAATGTAAATAAGAGGCTGCAGTATGAGTGTGGACACTCAGAATAAAAGTAATGCCACTCCAGAAAATTTATTTCCTCCCGTTCTTCCTGTTCCATTGTGATGCAAAATGTAGTACTTAAGCCAAATTTCTCTTGGAACATATTTTCCACTTCTCTGCTTCTCATCTCAAATACAGTAAAGTTTAGGCTTTTCCTAATTTGATGGTAAGCTGACAGGCTTTTGTGTTGAAGAATTTTTCCTCCTTGTCCAGGACAAACACATTGGCAAAATCAACATCCCTTAGAACGTACAAAACCCTGGGTAAAATTAAATACCTTGAAGAATCTAGTCCTAAGTGCCTCAAATTTTGACTCAAAATCAGCTTCTGATCTTTACTATTTCTCCAACTCTGTCTCCCTAGGAACACAGAATAATATCTTCCCTGCAAAAATATGGCATGAGAATTCAGTTCATATAGTGGCCAGTGCTGTAGGAAAATTCTGGAGGAAATTAAAAATTCTGTATTCAAAATATGTTTTGAATGTAGAAGAGCCACTTTTCGAACAAATAAGAAAAAGCTATTTGCTACTGATAATTAAATAGATGATATAATCTATGATGGGAACTGAATGAAGCCGTGATCCTGTGGAAAAAAGACTGCATGTAATAGTTTAATCCAAAGTCTGCCTGATGACAAATAGCCCAAAGCAAGGCAAATTAGAATTAAAAGAATATGATAAAAAAGCTGTCATTTCCCAGTTTCTAAGGTTGATTTTGCAACCTAACTAAAAAAGAAAACAAACAAACAAACAAACTTTTGTTCAACAAAGAAACACCAGTAAAACAAATCAATCCACACCTCAGCCCCCAAGGATGCCAGGAACATTTGGTGGCATGGTCCTCTTCTCTGGTAGGTCTCTGAAGACACAATTACTTCTAGCACTAGCACTGAAGCACTGATATTAATTCTCTACAAAATAGATATGTTCTCAGAGCTTCTCACTGGCAGCTGTACTTAATTTATTCTAGGTATTGTCTATACTCATATATGATTTGTAAACATATACAAATATTTTTGAAATTTTTCTTAAGGCTGAAATTGAGCAGGATTTCTTAAAAGTGATCCTATTTAAACCTTTGTCTAGATACCACCATTTGGTACCCAAAGATGAATGATATAGACATGTTTCGCATACACAGATCCTGACCAATATTTACAGTACAACATCTCTGCAAGAAACATTCTGTATTTCTGAAATCAATTTTTATGTTCATATTGATGGTTTTGAATGAAACTTTGTATTTCAACAGGGTTTAAAATGTACAACAACTGCAAGAATCCAAGTTTTCTGAGCTGTTTGCTGATTTAAATATTAAAGCATCTTTAAACATTTTGGAATCCCTTGCATGTGTCTCCCAGAGTTTAAAACTCTACAATTCAGAATTTAAATCTTAGATGTTTTGGTTGGTTTTGTTGTTTTGGTTTGTTTTTTAGGACTGGTATCTTAGATTAAAAAAAAAAAAAGTAAAAAAAAATTTCACATAATCCCATTAGACTGTAAAATGAGGTACATAGAAAAAAAAGAGTCTTTAAGAACATATTCTTAAACTTTTGATAAATTGTGTATTTCTCAACAATAGGAGACAAGCATAGAAAGATCTACAGTAATTAAATCTTCCAGGTCATGGTTTATGTATGCTAATGAGAGTCAACAGAAACATTGTTAGTTTGAAAAACCTACGCAGTGGACTGTGAACTTTCTCTGGTAATTAATAAAAGCTAAGAGAATCTAGTATTCATGATAGATGTCAAACAGAAAATCTTCAAATTTTATAATACTTTCACAGAGGACAGAAGACCTGCACTGTGGCAAGCTGAAGATTTGGGGAATCAAGCTACATAGTAAAATAATTGTTCTTAATCTTCATTTATCTACCTAAATCTACCTGAGATTCCTTTCAGAAGCTCAGTTAATAACTCCTTCCGTGTTCCTACCTATCCTCCAAAGAAATAAAGCAAAACACGTACTAGAAATCTGGCCAGCACATATAAATCAGTGTCCCTGAAATACTTTCAGTTTATGTTTTAATTTTAGTTTATATCACTGTAAAATAAGACTGATCTGGAAAGATACTCTTAAGATATTGTTTGTCAGTGTGTTGGGAAAAAGGATGTGTTCATGAAAATATCAGAAAAAAATTTGTCATAGAGGTAGATGTTTTACAAACACCTAGGTGTGATTTTTTTTAATATAGGCCCTAAATAAGTTCTCTCAAATCTTGATATTACTCAAAATTCCTTTCTCCTGAAAAAAGCATCCTTACTTTGTGCTCTGGACTTCAGCTTCTATCAGTTGCATCACCGAAAGAGAAACAAACTACAGAAATAATTGTTTAAAACATACAAAAACCATATCTAACTCTAGAGTTTATTCTTCTCAGAAGGGCCAAGAAAAGTAAAGCACAATCAAAGAATAATCTACAATATGCCTTTTACATCTGTTGCTTTCATAACACATCAGCTTATTACATGTACAAATTTGAATTACTGAATAAAGCTGAATTCAGAGGAGGACAACCAAGACCAAAATGAGTGATTACGTTGAAATGTATGTGACAGAATGAAATATCCCTGGTTGATCTGCACCTGTTTGAAATAAGTCCCAGCTTAGCTGTCCAGAGCTGGGCAGAGAGTGCCTTGCCAGTCCCAGGAGTTGAGAGGCAACTGAGGTCAGCTAACAAGGCCAGCAGCTCGGGCTCCTAGTCTTCAAAAACTGTGCTTTCTTACTATGGATTAGATTAATTACATAGGCAGTGTAAAATCAATTTTAGTTTGCACTTTCAAATTACACTTTATGTGAAGTTGAAAACAATTCACAATTTGACTTTAGACCCCAGTCAGTCACATTTGTATTCTCAGGCACATAAAAATAATTTGCATGATTAACCTTACGAATTCTATAACTTTGGTGATCACTACATTTTTAGCGATAACAGAATTGGGTTGAAAATTAATACACAGTTTAGATTTCAGGCATGAATATTAATGAACTTCACTTTTTTTTTTTTTTTTTACTAAAAAAGTACTAAAAAATTAAAGATCTCCATTTCAGAATAATCCCTATTATTGGGAAATTTACCCTGCAAGTAAGGGAATGCAGGGATTGGGAAAGAATACAGTGCACACACTCCTTAAGGTATTGGTAGGAACTGGCTAGAGCTACTAATCTGTAATTGGAAGAAAGTCCAATTATTCTTAATATGGTTTTACTTCTGTATCTAAGTTATGCCAAATTTACATATACATATCTTGATGGCAAATCCAAGACTGCTTAGGTATTCCTCAAAATCACAGAAGTCATGACAGAAAGTCCTTACTTTGCTTTTCGTCTGTGCTAATTTTATACTCCAAAAGGAAAAGAACGAAATTCTCCTCACAGCTTCATTGTTTAGATCAGAAAAATTGGAGAAATAGCAATAATTTGTTTTTTTGAGTGTTAAAAAAGTGAAATAATGAACACACGCACACACACACACATATATAGTAAACAGAATGGTACTTTCAAATCTATAGAAGAGTGGTTATAATGCTTTTATAAAGAAGAGTTGAGACAAGTTACAAAACCACAGCTATACAGTCACAAACAAATAATCTCCTAGACCTGCCAAGAGTTCCTGCTCTGGGGAGATGGGTGCCTATCTCATGCTATGACCAGAGCAAAACTGCAATGGGACAACGACTGAAACCAGCTGACATGATATTGCTGGTGCCACCAGTCCTTTGAGCAACTGAGGGTGGATTAAAGCCCTCTTTCAAGAGATCCAGTTTCTAGTCTTTTTTTCAACCTGTGGGCCATTTAATGCCAGAACAGTGCTTGAATCACTTATCCTGGGTGATGGTAATATCACCCTCCTCTACTTTAAACACAGCTTCAGTCTGAGGTTGAATGTCCCAGATGGATATTGCAAGAAGCAAATTCTACCTGCAAGTAGCTAGCTATAGGCTATCACTAGATCTGGTGCATCTATAGATGAATTTGCCTTTCTCAAAAAACAGATCAGTTCTGATATGTTCAGTCAAGCTGAATCAAAGCTTCCTCCACAAGTAATCCTTGTTATTTCAATGGGACCATGGAGTATGACAGTACTTATACTGGGTACAAGATGCAGGATTTAGCTAAGTTACTTAAGTCTAAGAACTGGGGCTGGGTAGTGGAGGATAAAAGGAAGGTAAAAGAATATTTATTTGGATAAAACACATCAGTTCCTGCGACAGTATGCACAGGTGTGGTAATGGAAAATACACACCAGCCATGACACAATGACATCCTAGAATTTCACAAAATTTACAAAAATAAGTTGTTCTTTCACAAAGATGAATTAATATTATTTTGCTTTTTCAAAACTGAATGAAAAACAATTGTCTTTTTGTGGTCATTGTCCACTAAAAAAACTTCTTAAATATACGTACAAATGTGCACTGGTCTGAGGATCTGAGCTGGCAATATACAGCACCCTGCTCAGAAATTGCTCAGGGATCTGGGAGTTAGTCAGCAGCAAACACAACATGATGTGACTACAGTAACCAATTCAAAAGCAAATAGTCAGTTGCAAACAGCAAACTTCAAGTTGCAGAAGGAGGACTTCCACAGTAATTCACAAACTGGAATAAGTAATTTGAACAGTTCTGTATCATATATGAACACAGAGACCACAGCAAAAAGCATTGACATTGACAACTTGTAACAATAAAGACAGAGATTAAACAGTTACATTTATTCTACTGACATTATTCAACTAAAGGTATTGGACCAATAAATGTGAAAATAAAAACTTCATATCCAAAGTGAATATGTTATTTGTAGCAAATGGGATAGCTAGTCAGGGCAGCTAGTTTACACATGAATCTGAAAAGAACTGGCAATTTGGTATAACATTCTGTTCTGTGCTGTTTTTATTAGGCTACTTCTGGTATAAACCTTCTGTTGCTTATTTTTAAACAGCCACTTAAATCTCACTTAACCATAATTATACAAGTAGCTAATTATTCTGGATAATGTATTTTAAGACTTTTTCTTGCATAAGCAGCTCAATTTTTTGGTTCCTGGCATTCATGAAGATTGGAGAAATACAGTCCACTTAGCGCCATATAGAGCAGAAAAGTCAAAGAAGGAAGACTAACTTGTTTCAAACACGTCTAGCTACAAATATACAAAGCTTGTTGCCATAATAGAAAGAATAACAAAAAATAATCTCAGAATTGAAGACCTGGCTAGTTTACTGAATTAGCGTATTTTAGACTTCCCATGGTGTCAGTTGAATTAGTGTTGGATTATGGCATTAAAGAGAACTAGAATATGGATACATAAATCTAAGATAATTTATGAATTATGGTCTGCTACATATGAAAGATGATACCACACAGCAGGGCATTTGAGTCTCAAAGTTTAACATTGCACTGGGTACATTTTCTCAGCTTCAGGGGCTTTTTGCAAACAGTAATGACTGCAAGCAGGATGGCACAGCCATGCAAACAAAAAGACAGGAGAAATGGCATGGTCTGTACCATTGCCTTCTTGCTAGCCAAATTCTTGACAGCCAGTGTAGAAGGAATTTCATGTATTACTTCTGTTATCTGATTTGTTCTGTCAATCACAGCATTATTCTGATGCTTATAGGTAAGCCCTACTCAAACTAAGAATGCTTTCAGCTCTGTTTTACTATATAGAGATGTTGGCTTTCTATTAATATGTTCACTTCCAGAAAAATACGCTCATTCTTCTTCATACTATACTATAATTCATTATTTTTCTGCTATTAAGATATTTTAACATAATTTATCTTTTAAATATAATTTGAATAACTCAAGGAAATATTTCTAATGCTAGAGCTACCGACGCAGCTTGCTGTGCTGATCTCCAACCTACATCCCAGGCATCATCTTAAAATGAAAATGCTGTTGAAATATCAGCATCCAAAAATTTGTATTCCTTCCAAAACTGTAACACAAGAGTGCATAAAAAAAAAATCATTTTTATCACTCTGACAGTTTCTCTAACACCATACAGTTTATCTTTCCATACTTCAGTAATCCTGGATTTGTGCACAGTCAAACCAAGGAGCCCGTGGGTCATGGCTACAGGCAGTCCTATCATCAAGATCTATTTCTGCTTTCTAATTATGTCATCATTAGAATATAACTGGTAGCATGTCTTCCAGAGGGGTAACCATTCATTAATGCACAGATAAGACTGTGGTCCATTGAAAGTAATGAAGTGGAAACATCCATATTAGTTCTAAAGCCCCTGAGACCAGGCCTGCGATATCCTCTGTAGTCCACAACGCACTGTCAGGCACCTTCATTTGTAGCTGAGCAAGTGAAACAATTACCCACACAGTTTGTTGCTCTGGAGTGTGCTGGGTCAGAACGAGAATTTCTGTGTGTCATCTGCTATCATTATACTGCCAAGCTCAGTCTTCTTTACCTCTCCTAACAGGCTTTTTTGCATATTTTTTTTTTAGCATTGAATTTTCGTTATTTGCTGTTTGCACTTGATTCACAGTCAAATGAAGACCACCAAGTGGGAAGATGGTCAGACTTCAGATACATAAACAGATTCTGCTGTAAAAGGAAATAATACACTCTCCATATCTCTGATGGAAATAGCAAAAAATGCTAAGTTAAATTACAGCAAGGAATGCCGGTAAAAACAGTAGCAAAATGTGTATAGTAAAGACAATGTAAATATACACTAAAGCCCGGGAATATAACTGTTTTGTAAGGTTGTAGGATCTCCATCACTGGAGGTCTTTAGGGTTGGACATATACCAATATCATTTTTGACAGACATATTTTAACCTTGTTTCAGGGCAAGGCACAGATTATATGGTCTCAAAATCCCTTCTGGATCTATTTTCTATACTTTGGTCATTATTTGCTATGTTATGGCAAGATCAGAAAACTCCATTAAAGTTCAGCACCCCAAAGTAGTAATCGCTGTACAAGTGTTATTTTAAGACACAGATCTTTCCTTGGAGAACTTGTGATCTCATTTCAGATAAGATACAAGGAGAGGTTATAACAGTTGAAAGAATGGCAGATGGTGCAACAGTGACAGACAATAACTTTATGGTTTGTTATTGTCAAAGTGCAATTTGTGCTTTCAGTCATGTAAAAGATCTTGAAAAAAGATGGTTTCATGACATAGACAGCCATTGATCTGCCAACCGTGTATTTGGAGTGACCTGTTAGCCTCCAGATTGCTCTCTGGAGAGACTGTCCCTCTCCATTGAGAAGTCAGGGAGACTAAATGGATAAACAATGCGAGTTTTTCAGTATTTGTTAAGAGTTACAGTTGAAGAAGGTTGTTCTTTCCCAGGTTGTAATTAAAGCCCTGTGAACTGTGCATTTTGTTAAAAAGTGTATTTTTTACTTAGTAAAGGTCTGTTCCTTTGCAAAATTTTCTTCTGTTGTGTAAGACTTGCCACCATGACTCACAATTCTCATGTAGAGAGGATTCTGCAGCAAGCACTATACAAAAAGGAGCCCAATTTCAGAAAGCTTGCCCAAAATGCTTTACACCATCTAAACATTCAGATCAAAACATCTAATTTGGGAACAGTTTACTTACTTCAGACAGGCTGGTGGGTTTTGTTTTTCTAAAGCTAAAGCTAATAATTTTACCTGTTAGGAACAGCTTTTTCAAAAGATGTCCCCAAATCAAAACTAAAAAGAGCCTTTTATACGTTTATAGACAATGATTTTCAACAATTTGCTACAAACAACCTTTTCTTCCTTCAATATCTTCATGCTCTTGACTGTAAAGATACAGGTACTGTTAGCTTTCTTTTCCCAGTTTATCTAACCTTTCCCACTAAAATTCTCTTTGTCTAAGAACTCACTTCATTGTCAAATCTGCATTTTCTAAAGCTCCAATTCTTTTAGACATCTTTGTGGTTACACTGGCAGAACGGGCAATAATCCAATTAGTCAGGAAGCAAATGGAGCAATCCCTCATGCTGCTAAGAACACTTGCAATAAAATATTTCTATGATGTAACCCATAGTGTCAGAACCCTTAATTTCCCAAAATAGGTTAGTCACCTGCAATGACAGTAACAAAAATTTCTTGTGACAAGATCCAATTCTTTTCTCAAGCTATCTTACAACAAACCTTTGCATTAATTTTTTTTCTTACTATAAAAAGCCTGAAATCTTTCCTGGGAAAAGAACTGGTTTGCATAATATGCAGATTATTTCAGTTGCTTGATCACAGTTATAAATACCAGAGAAGATAAACAAGCACTCCTTGCAAATGAAGCATTGCATGCAAATTTCATTTTTATTGGAATGACACTCGGTGACCTATTCTGGAACCTTAAATTGATGAGATTTTCCTAACCAGGCATGGTTTCTAACATTCAGTTAATGAATACAGGAAAAAAAAAAACCTCCATGATTTTTATTTAAAAAATACATACATAAAAAATCTCATTAAAAACTTGGGATAGAAAATATCACATTGAAAATGCTTGAATAGGCAGAGATTATTACAAAGCACAGAAGAGCAACATTTCATGAATAAATCAAAAGGTATTAAGATTAAACAAACATGTAAAATTTGAAAATTAAAGGAGGTCAATTAATGAAAGCAACACATTAATTCAATTTTCATTTCAGTACTTGACATTAAACTTGCTACTGTACAAATAAACTCAATTTCAAGGTGATTGATGCAGAAACACGTGTTGCAAGAAGGTCAGAATTTTTCTTAAAACTCAACTCTCTGATTGCCGAGCTAAGAGAAGCCATGCCTTTTGACTGAGTTGTATGAGGTAGCTGTATTGAAATAATATTATATTCAAATCACCCCTCATTTCAGATCAAAGAAATTGAGATGAACATTGAGCACAACAGAGAAATGACACGCCTATTGCAAGTGGAAAAGCAGCTATATATGACATGGAGTATATTCTCCTTGACATGGAGCTTCTGAAAGGACACAGGGTGACAGTCAAATATGTACTGACTCTGTGCAGTAGCAAGAATCTTAGTGTGTCTCCTATCTTTTTCTCGCATCACTGTGTCATGACCTTTCAGAAAATCCTTTTCCATAGTGTAAGCATTCAACTTTTCTGCATGTAGTCAGTTCAAGCCTTTGCAAAGCACATGTTTTTAGAAGAAATACAGGATTTTATAAAGTGGATTGTCATATTGTATCAAGCATTTCATCATTCTTATTAAAAATCCTTGCTTAGGGGTTTGACACTGATTTATTCTACTGTTTTATATACAGTGTTTGGGTTTTTTATTTAGGTCAGTAGCACTGAAAAAAATACTTATCTATTTATTTTATGGCTTGCTGAAAATCACCAGACCTTAGGACTCAGTCAGCAAACGAGAGACCCTCTCAAATTACCATTACTGATCAAGCTTGCCAAGATTTTCTTCAGTCAGATATGCACATATCTTAACTTATTAATTTTAATCAAGACAACTTACTGCTCATATACTTTTTTCTTTCATAAACTTCCTTTGTGTATTCATTCTGGATTGTACAGTTAAATTCATCATTTTTAGTGGAAAAAAATATGCATTTTTATTTACATGAGCTGTTACAGCTGTACAGTATTCATGTGTTCATCCTGAGTGTCTGAGAGGGTATCAAACCCAGCAGATACTGTTCAGTGTTACAGAAGAGAAGCAGTATTGAAAAGCATAACAAACTGAGTTGGGTAGCTTGAAATGCTAACAACATGCCATCTGTGTTTTACTGAGGGTAAGCTACTGCTGAAATGATTGTGATTAACAGCCAGAGCTTTATACACTAACAAGCCAAGTTTGATTGTAATTCTTTGGAGAGTAATCATCACTCTACCCTGCAATTATACAAAATGTGTGTTGAATTAGAAGCAAAGAAAAAGAACATGAAATAACTTTCAGACTTGGAAAAGCAGGCTATTGAACACAAGCCAAAGGTGAGATGATTGGTGAGAACTGTGATTCATTGTAATATTGCTGATATATCATAAAAAGATCAAAGGAAATGACAATTTGAGGAGTTACTGGGAAAAAAAATGGAATGTGCCAGGAACATAACTTACATTAAACAGGCAGACAAGCAGCATATAATTTCAGAAAAAAAGATGAACATTTGACTTTACAACAGAATTGTGAACTGTAGAAAACTTTTGACTTTACCTCCTGCCTTATTTCTTTTGCTGATCGCTCAATGTTGAATGACTATTTTCACTTCTGCCCACTCACAACAGATGTGCTTTTGCCTTCACTTTCAACATGACCTAAAGCTTAAAAACTATGAAGTTCTACTGAAATTTTTAAGACTAGGTTGATTTTGTTGAGAAAGGATGAGACAACAGGTTTTTCAGCAGAAAATTAACCTTGCTTACAATGAGGATACAACGGTGTATTTTTTTAAAGGTGTGAGAAAGCAAAAAGGTTAATTACTAAATTAACACCATTGATTCATCTGTTTAAAGAATGTTCAAGAAACAGATGTCAGTATCTTGTAATTTTTAATAATTTCTGTTCCTTTGTGACAAGCAGCCTATAACTGTGATCCCACCACACACTGACTAGAAACCACACATTTAACTCCAGGGGTTGATACAGAATCATAAAAGGAGTAGTAGAATATATTTATCAATTTCCTTCTGAGCTTACAAATGAAACAGCGCAGTCAAACTTGCATTTGAAGGATTTAAGGAGGAGAGTGGAATAGTTAGCCCAGGAGAGTGAAAATGTTCCCCAGAAGCGTACATTTCTTTTCAATCCCAAAGTAGGGCTATTGCTCATTTGACAATGATTCTGTCTCCAGTCTTGCAGCTCCTTTTTCAACCCTTCCACATTTTATATCTTGCCCCATATCTGTTTTTCTCCCCATCCATTCATTCTGCAATACCCAGATCATGGCAAAGCTGAATTTTGCTGCCTCAGGGACAGACGCTGCTGCTGTCCTGAGAAAAGAAAAGAAGCTGAACATGCAGCAAGGCAGAAAAGCACGGTGTGAGACATGGAGTCTGGTTTGCTGCACCCACTGGTAGCAGAGTGGATGGGACAGGGAGGAATCTCCCTCCCAGATTTGTGACTCCTCCATATTTCCTGCGTCTGAGAGAGAGAGAGGCTGTCACCAGGCTGCCTTTGCATGGTTCTGCCCCAGGCAAGACAGGCAGCTCAGCCAGAGCTGCTGCGTTTTGCAGACTGCTGCTCAAAGCAGTTCCCAGCTCCACCCGGTCCTGAGCACCCCAGCTCCACCCGGTCCTGGAGCAACCCCAGCTCCGCTCCCTCCAGCAGCACTTGGCTCCCCTCCCTCCCACAACCGTTTCACGCTCACACCATCGTGACTTGCTCTCCTATCCAGTGCACCTACATTCTTGCTGCTTTGTGTCGAATAGGAGGGTTAAAGAAGTGGCCATTTATAGGCCACATCTGCTCTCTAGCCCCCTTCTCCAGCAACATAAGCAGCTTTTGTCTAGGTCCCTAATCATCCATAATCTTCTCCTTCCTGCCTGATTAGCTTCTATTCTGCCAATTTGATGCTTTTCTTGAACACCCACTCCATCATTCCCTGCTTCTCTAACAGCCTGTGGAGAAAGAAATACTTTTCCATTTGTTTTTCCTTTTCTTTTTTTTTTCCCCTCTAATCTCTCTTGCTAGTTCAACACTCCCCTCTTTATACCCTTCACCCCAAAATACACATTCTTATTTAGAATATTTATTAACTTCAGGGAAGAAAGTCAAACCTCTGAACAGTTTTTTTCTTTTTTTTTTTTAATTGCAAAAATACTGATCCTAAAACAGTAGAGTTCCCCAGCACCACCACACATACACACACACATCAAAAGGAAAAATATTCCACAGTCATCTGAAATAAATACATCAGATCATCATCTATGTCCTTTATCTTAGAATAACTACTTATCTGGTACTGTTGATACTCATCTCCAGTGGTATGACAGAGATTTTGCAGCACTCTTGTCCTGGGGGCACAGAGTATTAACTTGAATTTACATGCGACGCCTGTTAGGAAGTTGATTTTGAAATGCAAAGCAAACAAAATGAACTAAATTTACATATCTGTCAAATACTTCATGTCTTAAAATCCAAAGCTTTGTTCAATTGAAAAGTCTAATTAATTTATAAAATGAGCACGTTGGAACTGGAATGTTATCTTTATCTCTTTTCGTCCATTGGTATGACTAAGAGATATTTCTTACCATAAAAAAAAAAAAAATTGCTTTTTACAATTTCTCTGGTAGCTGCCATGATGGTATCTCAGCAACTCTGATCCCTGTAGAGGCCCTGAGGTTTCTGAGATGCATTGTTCATCTTCAGCAGGCTTTACTATACATTATTCTTTCTGTTTAGGATTATTCTCTGTGAGAATCATATGGAATACTCCAGAACCACCTTCACACTTCAAAATGTAACAGTACAAACATGTCAAGAAAAAAGGAGTTTAACTACTGTTTCGAAAAGGGGAATGAAAACTCATTTTTTGACAGGTGTTTTCTCTGGTCATGCTCACATCAGTGGACAAAGGAACAGCAACTGACATAATGTAACTGTACTTCTGCAAAGCATCTGACACTGTCCCACATGACATCCTGGTGGCCCAATTGGAAAAATATGGATTTGATGAATGAATCACCCATTGGATAAGGAATTGTCTAGATGGTCGCACTCAGAGAGTTGCGGTCAACAATGTCTGAATGAGCGGTGAGCTCTGGGATCCCCAACATAAGAAGGACATGGACATGTTGGAGACAGTCCAGAGGATGGCCACAAAGATGATCAGAGGGCTGAAGCACCTCCCCTGTGAGGACAGGCTGAGAGAGTTGGGATTGTTCAGCCTCAAGAAGAGAAGGCTCCGGGGGGACCTTATAGCAGCCTTCTAGTACCTGAAGGGGGCCTACAGGTGGGATGAGGAGGCAATCTTTATCAGGGAGTGTAGCGAGAGGACAATGAGTAACGGGTATGAGCTGAAAGAAGGCAGATTTAGATTAGATATTAGGAAGAAATTTTTCACTGTGAGGGTGGTGAGACACTGGAACAGGTTGCCCAGGGAAGCTGTGGATGCCCCATTCCTGGAGGGGTTCAAGGCCAGGCTGGATGAGGCTTTGTGCAACCTGGTCTAGTGGAGGGTGTCCCTGACCATGGCAGGTGGATTGGACCTAGGTGATCTTCAAGGTCCTTTCCAATCCTAACCATTCTATGATTCTATGATTCTATGATATGTAGTATTAATGGGGAGGAAACCTTCAAGCTCTCCAAAAGAGGTTTACTTAAACACGACAGTGAAGGAAAATATTCTATTTCACTACTAGCAGAAATACATACATTTGCTACTAATTTAATGTATATTTTAAATTGACTTCAAAGAAATCTTTGGTTTAAGCTGGAAGTGACAATAATCTTCAAAGAGACGAATCTAGACTTAACTTTTTCTCCAGAATTGTGTCTCAATACAATACAGTTAAAATAGCAAAGTCACTACAAAACAGTGAAAAAATCAGTATCCAAACCACAGAAATGATAATTGTCTTGAGATTTCCAGTACTACTTTAGAACATATTTCTTTTGTTTGCTTTCTATATTGGATCACAAGGTCATGTGTTCAGTTTTGGTTTTCCTGCAAATAAAATGAAAGTAGTTGTGTTTTATTTGGGTTGTCTTAAACAAAAGGTTAAATTCTAGTAGATCTCTATCGCAGTAAGTCGTGTGTATGTGTGTGTATGTGGGTTTTGTATATGTATGCATAGATGCATAAAATAATCAGTCAGAACTTGTATTACAAAATTAGAAAAGCTTGCAATGATAGAAGCATTAACTGAAAATGTCTTTTATAAAGTTTCCATTATTTTTGATTTAGTGCCCAAAGAATTGTATTCAAAAGCAAAAAGCAGGGCAAGTTCTGCCTGAAATTCTGCATTAAATTAAGACAAAAACACAGAGTTAGAAGATCTATAACTTAAAGCTCTCTTATGGAAAGAGGTGATGTAGGTGAACATCTCTCAAACACCAGCTATAACTCCACTAGAAATAATCAATTAATGTTTTGTTCCACATATCTGTTATTGTACAGTGTTTACCTTAAAGCCATCAGTTAAATTCCAGACTGGCTTGCTTGAGTTCATATGGTAAATGTCCCATCATTATTGGCTTAGAAACTGGCAGTTAATGTGCAGTAATCAATGTCCAAAGCAGAGCCTTGCTACAAATAATGTTGTGCATACATTTGTCAGATACTTTTATATCAATATTTTGAGATTAATATAAGTGTGTGGATTTTTCTAATAAGAAGTCTTTCTTCATGTCTTTGCTTTGGGAATATATTCGCAGAAATTAAACTGCTGTTTTGGGAGCCTCAGAAACAAAAGATGCATAAGATTAAATGCCCCTACAGAGGCAAAATTCTGTGTTCTTGTAGAGAGACATTTGATAAGTTAATCCATTTTCTGTATGTCACCTTTGAAGGGGATAGCATTTTCTTTGAACATGGTAATGAAAGAGCAATGTAAAAAATTTCCTGGGCACAGATTCCGCCATTGCACTTTGCATCAATAATTGGACACTATTGGAAAGAAGCAGCCACTCAAACTCCTTGCCTGAAGGCTTTAGAGAGATGCTACCATTTAAAGTCCAGTCAGTTCTCAGAGTAATCTTCAGTCATGTATCAGAACCTTATGCCAATGGAAGATGGATGGCAGAGGCACCAACCATCAACCAGATTAGGTGAATACAATCTCCATTCATGTGAGTCTTCAGACATTAATTTACTGATGATTAAGTAGAAAGTCTTTAATAAATAGCTTCTAACATATTTCAGAATGGAAATTCACTAGACTTGAAGTTGGCAACAGAAAAGGCCCAGCTTTGCCCTGCTTGTCTTAGTACAACAAGCTCAGGTGAAGGACATCACTAGTATCCATGGATCAGCAGATTGGTTTCTTCTGTCTGGATTAGAATATCACAGAGTGATCAATTTACTGCATAAAATGCAATTTAAGTGGTTCCACTCTGGGTCACTAAATCCCCCCAGAAAGGCAGAATGGGCACTGCAATTATTGCATAAAGAGAAACTTGAAACTGGGGTGGTAGAGACCTCTGCTACCAAGAATTTACATTTACAGTTCCAGCCGTTGGCATAGTGAAGGTCAACATCCATGGTGTATGATCACACTAAGCACAGACATATCCACAGCATATGATATAAAAACTGTACTCCAGATGCTCCCAGTCCTTGACAGAAAGACTACGCATTACTGAAGCTGGGACCACACCCCCCACTTGGGCTTCAGAGGACAAGAATTTTACATTTAGTGTAAACTCTCTAGTTTTTGTCCAGGTTTGCTCCATGTGACTGGCACCCTTTCTGCAGACTAGGTAATCTTCAACTTCTGAATGAAGTTCGTTTATACTAGTGCTTGATTACAGTACGTTTACCGTGAAATAAAATGAATAGTGACTTTACTGCCTTTTTTCCTTCTATATTTTTTACATTAATTTCCATTTTTTGCTAGCTCTCTCCTTTTGTCCCCTTCTATGATGTAGACTAGGAGGGAACAAACAGTTCTAATTCCCAGCATCAAATGTCAGATCAAAATATGCTTCCAGCTGAATTTACTCTAATTCTTATTAATTTAAAATAATTCCATTTTAGTTAAATTCCAAACCATTTCTTCCTTTTTGTATTTTTAAATGCTTTTAACAAAATGTCACTGCACAGTAGTTTCTCTCTCTCTCACACACAGACACACACATACGCACACACACAAATATCACTGACTATAAACGGTGTGCAATAAAGATGTAATAAAGATAAATGTAGATTCTCTTTCCACTGTACCTTTCATTTTTCCAAAAGACTGGTCTGCTGACAAACTGACTTACTAAGATATTTTATTTGAAATCATAAACAACTCGTATTCACGGATCTAAAGTAAATTAATATGGTAGAGATAGTATTACAAGTAAAAATATAATGAATAATGCAGGTTAAACAAAAGCAAGTTTGAAATATTAATCGTGTAAAGGAATTATTACATTTTACGTTCTTAGAGCAATTGACATTAAAAACCAAATGCCCTTAAAAGTTGTAGTTAGAAAATAAAATCTTGAATCAGTGTTAAAATCACCTCTGTTACCACTCAGAGATTATATGACATGCAGACAGTGTATTGTGTTATGGATGTAACAACAGTATCAATTAATTTCACATTTCTTTTCATTATCTTTTACGTGATTCTGAAACACTCGATAAACAAGACCTGTCGGATTCTCAAGAAGAGCTGAGACAGCATGAGAGGTTGGATGACTCCATTACCCACTGGTGAACCCAAAAATGCATCAGCAGCTCTGATCTCAGAAGCTTTCCCTGTTACCAGCTCTTTCCAACTATTTTCAGTGTATTATGGAACAAAGGTACTGCAACTGCAGTCTTTTGTGATCATGAAGACAACAATTTAGCTGAACAGAGGGCACACATATTAATTAAATTTTTAACATGTAAGTGGACATCTTAGATAGACCTCTGAGGCTGCAGCATCCTTGTTCTGCAGGATTACACAGAACACTGCCATTTTTTCTTATTCCTCTCTTTTATCTTTATCTCTGACCTTATTCCTCCTCAGGCTCTGATCCTTCAGCCTTACTGGTTTTTCCTACCCCCTGATTACCCATGGGGTTGAGAAGCTCTCCATGTGCCGAGCAGGACCACAAAGGCAGTTCTCGTGCTGCTGATGCGTGCCGGTGGGCACTCACAACAGCGAGAGAAGCAGCACAAGGCTCCAAGTTGTAATCCTTTGAGAGCTCTCTGCTCAGGGCTTGTTTATTACTCACAAAGCAACAACAAGTCAACTGCAAAACACATGGCAATGCTCCCCAGAGGCTCTCTGAGCTCTGGTCAGCCAGGACAGAGGGTCACGCTCTCCCCTCTGATTACAGTCTTGCTTTTCCCTCTTACTTCAGTAGTTATATATGGCCAGCCAGAATGACTTTAACACCTTACTGAATATGTTTACCTTTCACTACAACTTTTACATCTAATGTTAAGAGGAGGAAATTGAAATTCAGTGGAATTTCTGACAGTGAAAACAATTTCTCACCACTAAAGATTCATGGCAAATATTTTAATGGCCATAAAATTACGGCTTTTGTTCCTACAGCTAAAAGACAATAAACTATCAGTACAAAGGTTTTCCCCAGGACAATAACTGAAAACATTTTCAATCTAAGTAGTCTGTATGCTGGCTGATTTATCAGGATTTTTTACACAATCCCTGGCAATGTTTATCTGATTGGCCACTGCCAAAAAGTAAAACAATTCGGAATACAGCACAGGTTACTCAGAACTGCCCACTTTGCTATCTATTACTATGCATCCTCCTACTATAAGCATGGCACGAGAAAAAAAACCACAGAACTTTGAAGTCTATATCACACTGCTTTGTTTCCCTCTCTAATTTGCATTTTTCTTTAGAAGCAGTCACCAGTTTAGGACCACCCTTTGGATCTGGCCTAGAGGCACATGACTCAGGATTTACAAATGATATATGAGTTTCAGGACAAAACTACAGTAGAAAAATCCCATCCCACATTCTAAAACGTCTCTCTCTTTGGCTTGCAAGGCTATGCCTATATTAGTTCAGCGACACAGTCTTGAGAAAGCTTTCTTACTTGGGTCTGCTCTGGAATAACAATCAAAATTACAGAACAGTCAATTCCTTTGTGCTGCAGTACACCTATAGTACCCTGTCAGAAACCAATGAGAGCACACAGGA
This sequence comes from Pterocles orientalis, assembly GCA_011057875.1. NCBI lineage: Eukaryota > Metazoa > Chordata > Aves > Pterocliformes > Pteroclidae > Pterocles > Pterocles orientalis. Next base: position 99,326 of record WKFP01013526.1, on the reverse strand, counting down.
AAGAGAGTGCTTAGCTTAAATGAAGGAGTGGGTGGTGTTTACTTCTGCACTAACCGAGCTATGATCCAGAGTTCACACAAAACTGGCATCATGAAGCAAGCCCACACTCAGAGGTGTCTGCAAGGCAAGTATAATAGTACAGACATAGTCAATCATGGATCTAAATTATAACAGAGCATCAAAGGTAGCGTACTAAACCATACAATCTAGCTCGTAGGCTGCAGAAATATCTTGCAGAGTAATAATTAATGCTTCCATCCTTACAAGTATAGACAAAGACTAGTCCAGTTACAGTGATTTCTAATCTAGTTATTACAGTTTATTTCTCATAATGGCAAAATTGAAGCTAGTATGTACAAAGTTATCCATTTCTCTGGTGTTTTACTCTGAATTCCTGTGTGTCTTTACTTAATTACACTGAAGCACCTCTGAAGACAAGCTTAGCCAACAGGTTATATAGCTGCCATTTCAGTGGAGGTAGTATCCAGTCTAGAATTATGAATGAGTCATCTTAATGATTATTCTCCAAATATGAAATGTCAAGAACACTTTTATCTGAGATACCAGCAAACAAACACTTTCTCATTCTAACAAAGATGGTTACCAAGTGTGTAGAGGTGACCCAAAGAGAAGACTGTAGTCCTAGAAATCACAGTTCACTGTATTTTTCTTTTGTGGAATAAAATATTTATAACATTTTTGCAGTAATGAGTCAACGACATCCTTAACTATGAGTCAGGAGTATGGAAGCATCTTTTAATGTTTTGACATTTTATCCCCTTAAGTTTGCTGTGCACGAGCTTGGCTTTACTTTTATGGCTGCTCTAAATTTCATTGGCTATCAAAGGTTTCTAAGGTGCTACTACAGATACTGGGAAGGAGCAGCCATAAAGAAACATAGAATCAAAGAATGCTTTGGGTTGGAAATGACTTTTAAATATCATCTAGTCCAACCCTGCTGCCATGGGCAGGGTCATCTTCCACTAGATCATGTTGTTCAAAGCCCTGTCCAACCTTAACTTGAACAATTCCAATGGTGTGACACGCACAACTTCTCTGGGCAACCTGTTCCAGTGTCCCACCACCCTTGTCATAAAACATTTCTTCCTTATGTCCAATCTAAACCTAGCTGTATCATGCTTCCCAAGATACTTTTGCCCGCAGCATTCTCAGAATGCAGAACTGTCCCTACTTGCTTTACCTTCTTCCTGCTTGGTGCAGAAAATATGTAGTGGATGTAGTTTTGTGACAAGCTGTTCAGGTGCTTTCATCTGGCAGAGTGGCACCAACAAGGAAAATTCCAATTGGCTACTTGTGTGTACATTTATTCTCATGCAATATTCATGGCTAGCAGAAGACAGCTAACAGAAAGAGCAGACAGATAAGCTGTTATGACCCTGGAAGTGGAAATCTCTGCTAGGTAGAAAGAACTTAAAATTTTGCTCCAAACAAAGTTGGAAAGGTCAAGCTGATGCTGAGACATCTTGCCTTACAGGGAACAGCCTCTTTTTTTGTGTAACTGGTAATGGAGAAGAGTCTCTACATTCAGTCTGTAGGGAATAACTTATTAAATGTGTCAGAGAATACGTATTTCAGAAGTTGGACACTTGGCTGTAAAGAGTGCAGTTCCATTCTATAATAAACACGAGCTCGATGTTCACAGAAATAACACTGTCAGAGTTGCCCTTTAGAACATTGATCCAGTGCTGGTAAACATCAGGAAGAGGACAGAAAGCTTGCTGCAAGTACAAGTCACGGTCGTAATATTATAGAATTGCAGTGAAAACAAAATAACATGACTAAAGCAAGCCTGATAAACTCATAATGCCAAATATTTTTCTCAGAAATACAGCACCTGCAAACAATCTGCACTGCTGCCCATAAGGAAAAACTCATTTTGATAATCTAAATATTTGCCTGCTAGTCCCAGCTGATTTGTCAGTAACAGTGTTAATGTGCTAGGAATGGTAATGCAATGATTTTGAGCACACTTTTATGCTTCCTTTGATATTCCAAGCATCTCAGTTGCTGTCCCTGAACAAGAAAATCACATAATTACTTCTGCAAAGAGGCTTGTCATAATCCAATGTTTAGTACAGACTTCTTTCTTTAGAATGTGAACTCTGAAATGCTAAACTCAATAGGAAAGAACCAACAAATGCACACATTTTTCAGTAAAAATTATCTTGTGCTGACAAAATCATAGCCTGCTAATGCACCTCTTAGATTGATAAATGTGAATGTGAAAGCTGAACAATGCAACTTTCCTATGAAGTTTTTCATTTGCATAGGTTGCCTCAAGGTCTCCATTCAAATTATTTGGTCTCTTATATGAAATCAACAAACACTCCATTTCTCAGCACCAATTTCCCCTTGTTTCACTACTTTCTCCTTCCAAGTTCTTCACCTCCCACAAAGCAATGAACCACATGAGAACAATATGTGATACAGAAAGTGAACTTTCCCATTATATAGTAAAGGCGAAGAAAGGGATTCACACAACAGAGAAAAGGCCAGACAATAAAAAAAGAGCTTGAGATGAGATAAGATTCATTTGTTTATAACCACAATTTTTGCTCATGATTCAACAGTTAGGCATAAGATAAACCAAGACACGGAATAGCATACCTTAATGGGTTATGGTAAAGGAGGGGTGAGAAGCAGTAAAAGTGCACAAGTGTCCCAACATAACAAAAAATACACTCTGTACCAAAAAAAAATATGAATTCATTGACAGCTCCTGCCTGGGCACATATTTTTACCAGCTTTGCCTCATGCTTGAAGAATTGCTGGTTGGAGCTATATTAAAATTACAGGTTGCCAAGGTTTGCCCTGAAAGTGAGAGACCAGCACAGCTCTCATTCATCTGTCTAGACTCCTTCCTTGTTTCTTTTCCCTTCCCTTCCCAAAATGAGGTAGATATGTTCAAGTCATCCCTGCCTTGTGCTGCTTGCGAACTCACCCCACTGATAAGACGTTGGTTGGCGCAGGGCACATGCCGTTGACTAAGCAGTCCTGACTGTTTTGAGCCTGTGCTCGAGACTATGTCATGGTGCTTGGATATTGCGGGAAGAAAACTAAAAAAGCAATTCTCACTTTAAGAAGTAGGAGTTTACAGGTCAAGTTCCAGAAGTTTTTCCCGAATGGCCTCTGAAGGTTAACCGATATTGTTCTGTGCAGAAAGTTGTTCCTCAAAAGAAGAGAGCTGGCCCTGAGTCCTGCCTCTGAATGACAACAAAATGCCATTGAAATACAACATCACCAGGGACAAGAAAGCTTTGCTGATTTCCTCCAAGGCTGGGAGAAGCATAAAAATTGTTATGCCCTTTGAATAGAGAAGAGGTGCATCCTGCAGAGCCATCTTTCATTTCTATATATACCATTCCTTAGCTAGCATAGAGATTAATAGGAAATTTAAGAGCAAACTTGCTTGGTTTAATCTGGTTCTCTTGGTAGAGAAAGAAAAATGGTAATTGGAAAAAAGAGATATACAGGGGGGAAAGCAGGAAAAACTGTGTCTGTTGAAGTGAAGCAGCATCAGTTTACTTACAACAAAGGTGACTTCAATGGGAGTTGAAAAAAAAGCAGAGATTTCAGCCATGCAAAGCTTTATGTGGTTTTGAGTAGACTTTGCTTTTTTGGTTGGCTGTTTCCTCCCTCCCTTCACTTACTCCACATCCCACGTTGCCCTCACAACCGTTGTTGCTGTTGTGTTAATCCAGCTGGACAAGTCATAAAGCTTCTCTGTGACTAAGTTGCTGCCCATTCCACACCTGAAAACAAATCTTGTACTTATCTAGTCTATTTAGATTGAAAGTGTCCTGGGCAAACTGCCTGTTACTTTATGAACTGCTCTATACAAGATAGTCTCATTTTAACTAGTCCCTAGGCACTACCAGAGTACGTTTCTCCAAAGACACAGGGAAAAAAAGAGTATAGAAAGCTTTATTTTCAAAAAAGAAGGAAAAAAGAAGGATCAGACTGTGTCCTGTCTGCATGAAAGATTTTATTACACTTTTTGAAATATGAACAAAATAACCAACAAATAATAAGTGATGGTGTGAGTCAAACAGGTAGGTCTATTCATAAGAAGGGAGGAAACACTCACACTAATGGCACACAAAGTCACATAATGACAAAAGAAAAGTATTTTGCTTAAACTGGCAAAGTGAAATTGAGGTTTAAAACATTTTACAAAAATTAAAATTTGGCCTGGATCCTCAGTGGTACTCAGATACGCATCTTCCCTCGGGAGTCCAAATTAACATGTGGTAGCTTTACTGCAAAAACAACACAGCTCACAAATTACCAAACATATATCTCTGAATAACTTTTAGAATTAGCTTTCATGCTTGGGTGAACTAAGAAGTAGTTGATTTTACAAGAAATATAAAGCTATTCCTGAAAACTGCTGAACCTTTTAAATCCCACCAACCAATGCACGGCAAGCAGCACTCTAAATGTCACCTATTGCAGTCTGTATTCTCCTTTCATAGAAGAATCAACTCCTGTAAGCAAAATAATCAGGGAGTGCAGAAATATCTGTGCAATTACAAAAACAATGCAAAAAATGAACTTACTTTATCCCAAGGGTCTAATCCTGGCAAAAGTCATACACAGGAATAGTTTTATTTCAGTCTGAGCAGAGATAACGAATAACTTTAGTACAGCAAATATTCCTGTGCAAGTGTTTCCAGGATCAGTTCCCAAATCTATAAAGAAACCATGTTAAGAACTCAGGTAAAGCTGTTTTCTACATTTATATAGTTTACATTTGAATAAAATTGCATAAAAATACGTAATTTAACATTAAAGCTATGCTAGGACTTTGAAAGAACTGCTCTTTTTTTTTTCCTCTTCATTGGCTATCAAAAAAGCAATTTGAAATTGAATAAAAAGGGAGATATTATCTGAACTGTAGGTGTTGTGAAAACTGTGCAGTTAAAACTAAAATACTAGTTTGTGCTGCAGCCATAAATTACTAAACTAATTATCTAGTAGCAGGCATAACTGAATCATTCAAAGAGGTAATTAGCAATCAGGCATAATGAGTGCTGCTACTATTTCTTGTCATACTTTATTTAGCTCCTGTGCAGCCTAGAGGAACTGAATTATTTCCTACCCTTCTCAGAGGGCATTACTGCTATATTGAGTGCATCAGCCCATATTATTACTCCCAGTAGTTTAATTCTTCACCGGACTACACACTTCTGATTTCTTCTGTCACGTTTTGCCTGATCTCTTGGGTCCTTTTAAGTATGGATCATCTTCACAGTTTCCTCCTTGGCCTTAGCATAAATGTAAACCGCAGCATAATCAAATTATATGGCTCTTTTATTATTTTTATTGTATTCCTGTCTGCAAACATGTGCTGCATCTTATGGATAGTTCATGTTTTCTATAGCACTTGGACATTATACACAGTGTAAAATGGAGGACTTGTATAAAACTGTATATCTAGAGACCATAGAGAGGAGTTAAACTGTTAATGTTGACCTTTCAGATAAGAAGGTGCAAACCCACGTACGCTGTTGATTGAAGGTAGTTTGGAGAACTATATTTTTTACCGGTGAGTTCAACAGCCACACTTCACAACAAGGAACAAAAGCTACAAAAAACAAGTAAGTGTTGCTTTAATTTAGAAAAAAAGATAGCTCAGAGAATCCAGATTCCTCTGTTAGTATATTCTGTTTGGGGTCTGTTTTAAATTTGTCTTTGAACACAAAAGTTTATTTTCAGCCACAAAATGTCTTATTGTCATAAGCTTCATATTACTGATGGACTCCTATTTTGTTCAAAGTTTTTTCACATGCACATACTCAAGAACATATTACAGAGTTCAATAAAATGTTTCTTTATGAAAGTTAGATTCTACCAATATCCTTGCATTTTTGCAGCACAGTTCAAGGACTATCTAATATTGTGCATTAGCAGGTAAGCTGGTCACCTATGAAAGCTGGTGGAAGCAGAAGGCTGTAGCGAAGGAAGCACTACTCTGTTAAGAATACTCTAGAATTTAAAATATTATCAATTTATTATGTTATATTAATATTAGATATTGTGAATAACGATAAATAATATTCACAAATAAGTTATTAGGTATCAATGTTCAAATTTTCTTTCATCATTTGCAGCTTCGGGTAAAATTTTCCTCTGCCCTCCACCAGCTGTCAAGGGCTCTGGATGTTTATCAATCTTTTTATGGGCTGCCCAAGTCCTTATTTGTAGGGATCTGGGCTACTACAAAGCTACCAAGGTTGAACTCCTTACAATGAGTTGAAACAATATGTCAACAACGCAGAAATCATTGAAACTATTTTCAAGAAGACCTCTCATCACAAATTGTAGTATAACTTACATACCAGCATGAGTAGAGCCCCCTTCTCCCAAACTAATTTTTTTTTCTTTTGAAACTTGCAATGACACCATTATTTAGTGTTGTGGCAGAAGGAAAGGAGAATTGCAGTGCAGGTTATTGACCAGCCTTTCTGTGGTTGGGCTCTTCATCACATAAGTTCTTTGCTTATATTTGTGTTTCTACAAATGCCAGGATCTGGCACATAGTAGTTTGGCTCATTCCCAAAAAGAGATTAACATAAATTACTGCCAAATTAGCATTTGTGGCAGAGCAAACACTGATTGCAACATCAGGGCTGTTCCATTTAAAGAGTAGAACAGAAATTTTATGAGTTGCATCAATTTTTCAGTCAGTATCCATGTGTCAGTAGTATCCCTTCTTTTAACAGATTGATAAAGTGTCTACTTGAGCTAAACTGAGTCTGTTTCACTAGTTTCCAGAATCTGTTACTTTTATTTGAAAAAAATTCCACCCTCAAGAAACTGCTCCCAAACATCTAAATGTACATATTGGTACGGTAGGCTGAAAGAGTTTATTGTATTTTCTTTTTTGTCAAGTACAGCTACAGATGCATTGTATTTGAATTAAGGTATTCAGGAGTTATGGCAGTGGCTTCCCTGCACTGTAACTACAAGTTTCATGGCTTTGGACTGTAGAGTTCCATTGATTGCTACAATTAGACAGTACCTAAGGTGCTGGTGCCCCAGTCCTGAATACATTAATTGAAGCTAAGCAGATGCATATACAGAATTCAAAATAAACTGGATTATTAGCTACTTTTACGGAACAAATACATTACACTTCAGAAAGCAAATAGTTTTAAACGGGTTGTTATTAGTCATAGAAAGAAGGAACTTTGAATTCACATACTTTTTCTTCAACCTCATAAAAAAAGTTAATGTGATTTTCAACAGTTTATTGATATTTCTCTTTAGCGAGATGCTGCAAATTAAAAACCAAGTTTAGGATTGAGAATTCCCATATCATCTTTATTTGGAATAAACATGACTTCCATGTTGACATGTACATCTTCAGAGAACATTACAAATTCAACCTCACCTTTATATTTTTGCTTATTGCATTTCCCAAGCATCCAACTTTTGCTCTCTGTTTAAAAAACTCACTAATAAGGTAGAATTAGTAAATGATTAGGTTAAGGAAGATGTCCAGAAACAAGTTTCAAATGGATCACAGATTAAATTTGTGATTATAAGTGTACCTGTTCTCCTCACTAGACAATTTTTTTTGTGCAGCCATGAAAGCTGAGCCTTTATTCTCATTGCAATTTTGTCTTTATGTAATCCTTCCATGGAATGATTTATAGCATTCTTCTTTGATGTCAAGTGGTCACTATGAAAGCTAATATTCTTTCAAGGAATATGAAGCTCCCTGTTTTCTATTTTCTTCATCTCCTCTCTTCATCTTGCCTTCTCTTTTGTTATCAAAAGGAGAATTAGGGCATTTTGATTCAAAATGCACATCACACAGATGGGTTAAAGCTTTTCCACTTTGATCTCCTAAAAACCTCTCAAACTTCTTGATCAAAGGACTCCTTCCTAAGAACTAAGTCCTGCAGCCATTGTCTGTTTCACTGAAATGGGTAAGAATAGGACCATTCCCAGGAGCACATCCTGCCGGGCTGGACTTGAACAAATGGAGGCAGAGTGCTACTACTCAATAGTTGCATTCAGATTTCCTCTTTCTTGGTAGCTGGTGCTTCCTCATGATCCACTCTTCCATATCTCTGGCAACTAATCTAGTTCTACTATGTGAAATCTGTGTGTTTTCACATTCTGCGAGTATGAAGATTTAGTCAGTCTGTATCTTCATTTATTCTACACATTTGCTATTAAAATTATTTTCATTTCAACCAAATTATAGCAGATTTAATATCTGACAGCTATGTCACAACACATTTCTAATAAATAGCTGTTTTTCTTCACTTGAACTTGTTTCTTTAGAAAGGTCATTTTTGGCCACATTAAGAAGAAACACTGACTTGCAATTTAAATTTGGACAAATAGTATCCTGAAAAAAGTTTAAAAAGGTGCTATATGCACACTTATTTACAACATGTGTACACACAGGCATGAACCCACCAAAGTTAAAGTTTTTGTGTTTTAACCATCTTAGCAGAAGCAAGTTAATATAGAAATACTGTAGAATATGGAAATGTATGGGCTTTAGTTCTGGTTCTACACCTGTGGTTTCACCAGAACTGTGAGGCTTGACCAACACCTCTGCATCCCTTCTGGTCCTGCTGGCAAGATACTTTCCCTTAATTGTTCTGTTGCCTGTGGCCTCTCTTAATTCTGAAAAGCATCAAATTACTATGGTTTATTGCACTCTCGATGCATCTTTGTATAAAGCAGCCAGAGAGGGCATAAATAGAAGTAAATGTTTCTTCTCAAATATTGTTCCTAAGTGTGAACTTCATTTTATACGCTATCATTTAAGACACCACCATAACCTTTGTTCAAATATAAAATTGAACTTCGAGATTCATTAAGGCTGAAAAATATAAATGTTTTTTGCTTTTTATTTCCACACTGCCAGCAGCTGTTGGTTCTGACCTGAGAAGGAATTGGGCTAAATTTCATGTTGAAACCACAGGTTCTATTACCCACATCCTTATGCCACCACAATTACGCCAAAATATCACTGTGATAGAACCAGTTCTCTCAATTCCCAGGGTTGTTATCTAGTCAGTCTATGTTATTCCAATCACTGACCACAAAGGTCTGTTGGTAACTATTTTCTCATCTCTTTCTATGCATTTAACTATTTTTTTCATAAATATGAAATGTCAGGTGATACGGTTCTTAGCCTTTCATTGAGAAGGAACCTGATCTTTTTTGGGTGTTTCGGCACCCAAGGGCGTTGGGTACATGAAACCTGTGATTCTGTTGCTCTAAGAGCAACATACCATAACTTATGGGAATAATCTTGGAAGTGTAATTCCCACTAAGTGATGTTCCCACTAGGTTTAAATCTAAAGAAAGGCAGAATTGATGTCTTTTTAGATCCAGCTTGTTCTGTCCCATTGCTTTCTGGGAGCAGGAAGGGAAAAGGAAGAAAACCATATTCTTCTTTGAAGGGAATTGAAACCTTTTGGAAATAGAGACCTTGAGTTATCTTGAAAACATATACATGGTTACAAAGAAAAGGTTCTTATAGAACAGAAGTCAGATAAAAAGATCACAAATTAACTTTTTTGAGATTAAAATAACTGACAGAAAACAATGTTAGCTTGGAAAATTTAACTTGACTACTTTGATGGCATATTTTAAGACACATCTGCAGAGCCCCAAAGTTTCTGCTGAAACCTTTTCTAAATGTTGTCAGCTTTAAGTGTTTGTCTAAATCTGGTACATGTCACATCTAGTTTATCTCCCAGCACAGAAAAATAATGAAACGAACAACAAAAGGCACTTTTAGAAGTAAACTTTTAAAAAGCATCTGTATTCCTAGTGTCTTCTCCCGGACTAAACTACACTATTGCAAAGGAAAGCAGAATTCCTCCCAGGTTTTTAAATACATAGTTCCAATGACAAACACTTAAAGCTGAAATTATGCCTTCAGACACACTTCAGCAGCTGGTGTCCAGTACATGTTTTGAAGGCAGAATTTGCCCTTAGGAAGTAAAATAAAGGACAGTCTCATAACCTTCAAGGGGGTCACACCTAAACGTGACGCCAAGGGAGCACACTACTGAAGCTGATAGAACAGCAGCAGCACCCAGTAAATTAGAATCCAGCCTGTTAAAATAAAATATTTTAATATAAATATATATTGCAAATAACATGAATTTAAACAAAAGCTGGTTTCTAGTCCTCTAGATAAAACTGATGAAATTCCTTTCCTATATTTGAAGCCAATAGCACTTATTTTTACTATTCTGCACTGCTTGTACTTTTTGAGTTAGTAAAGACAGATTACGGATGAAATTTTCAGCTATGAAGCATACTAGCTTTTGAATCTACAGTTAACCATTGCTTTTAATGTTATTTTTTATTTTGTAAAAACATAAACAGCTTAAAATTATTTATAATTATTTTTTCCCACAATTATTTACTTTGGAGTAATTTGAGGAGGCTGTTCTCACTAAGAGGTCTAGAAACTACCACCATGCCACCATGTTTTCATTTCTCTCATATTTGTCATGCAAAAACTGTGAAGTTTCTAACTTTGTGTTCTTTCTAGCACTGTAAATATGCACTTTTCTAGGCTAGATTTAAATCTTAATAGATTAAAATCTATTGTGTTTAGAAATGAAGATTCACACATATTTCATATAAAACCTCATTCAATCTGATTTCAAGTGCTGCTTAAATAAAATACAATTTATCTGCTATTTGTATTTTAACTTGGAGAAAGAAACAGAAAACCTTTCATGAAGAGTTCAGTTATTGTCATTTTATGTCAGATGCTTTAGAACACATCTAAATCCAACTCTGAGCTCAGTTATCATTATTATTCCAAACATCATGATGGCAGCCTTGCTTCAAAGATTGACATCTACTTTCTCAAGTTCAGCATTTGACTATACATTCATTTGGTTGAACAACTATCCTTCAAAAGTTGCAATGTATCCATTTTCTAATGACAACATGCAGAAGTATCAGGCACTGCAGGAAAGCACAGTATACGTCTTTGAAATGTTTTCTTTCAGCACCATTTCGAACTTCAAAATACTTAAATGGAAACATCTTTGTGTGCCTGTTCTAGTTAAAAATAGATGATCACAATAAAAAATAGACACGAGTACTCCAATCTCTCAGGTTAAAGTCTGATTAGAGTCTGATTTCACATCATTTTTTTTTCAGGTTTTAGAAAGTAAATATTCACTTCATATATATTTGTACTAAATATGGAGGAAAGACACAGCAACAAAGTCAGTAAGGTTTCTAAATACAAATAAAAAATTATTCTGTACTTATTCATTAGAACCTCAGATTCCCATTGTGCTAGTAAAAATATCTTAAGCCAAATGATACCAGGAAACCTAAACAGAAGTAATGTTTGTTTTGTTGGTTTCTTTTTTGTTTGAGTATACTCTGCAAAACAGATGAAATAGCAGTTAAAGTCTTAGCAGGTAAAAGAGCACATGCCCCTAAAGGGAGAACTCTTCTCAGTTAACTTTACTGTTTATGAAGTTTTCACTTATGAGTGGGACCAGAACTGTCAAGCTTCCTGGTGCTAAGGAGTTTTGATAAAATCTTATTTCAAAGAGCTAGACAAAACCAGCACAATATTCACAGAAAAAGCGTTGAACAGCTCTGAGCTACTGACATGTACATCACTTAACAGTTCAGCATACTGCTGTAGCTCTGTACTTCAGCGGCCACCTACCTCTATGGGATCTATAGCTTCACTGTTTAGGTTTAGCACAAACTTATCAGAAATTTGCAACATTAACATTACCACTGTACGGTTTCTTCCTGTATCTCTGCCTTCTTTTTATAAGAGCATTCCAGAGAGCATCGTGCAAGCTATTTTCAGAGAAGCCAGTTTGGCATAAATCAAGGAAGCATTCTCCAAGACAGTAAGTCTTGCTGGCAGAGATAGCAGTCTCATATCTAGTATAACATGTCTAGCAGGGGCAAACATCACGGTGTTAAATCTTCTGGAGACAAGCATTATAATGGCTCTCTGCAGAACTGACTGCTGATAGAAAAAAAATATATATAAAAGGAAGAAAAAGCCAAATGTTTTCCTAAGTCATCAAAGTCAAAGATGAACAGTGGGTAATTATGTTTTTATTAATGGAGTTAGATTATCCTAAAAATGCCAGAAAACTTCTCTCTTGGAAAGATATATTGCAAGCTCATTTCTGATAAGAGGAAAAAATGACCAGATGTCTTCCCTAAATGAAAAAAAAAGCATTTGTACACAACTTGGCCTACCAGAAGTTTTGAAAATGATGGATTGTCTACTTGTACTTGACCATAACATCGGACTCCTGTCTCCAGTGGACACTTCAATGCTCATAACAATAGCTCTTACAAGAGATTTAGAAAAGAATTGCTAAAGAGTAGCTATTGTTAGAACCTAAGTTTAATTTTGCAGAAAGTTCAAGTACCAAATGCAACAAGCTGAAAAAGAAGCTGCACTACAAAGCCCAAACCATTGCACTTGGTAGTTCTGGAATAATTAAAAAAAATATGTATGGAAAAACCAACTGATATATCAGTGTGATTTTGGTTTATAAGTACTTCATATATCTATGAACTCTAGTTATAGAAGTGGGAACCGATGTACACGAAGGATAGACACACTAGCAGGACTTCTTTCTGAAGAAAATTCCTCTGCATTCTGTCCCCACATATAAAGCCATATGTGTGTGTATAAACTTAATACTACAGCAATCTACAGAACTACACTGATGTTTCAGTGGTTTTGTTATTATTATTTATTCATTGATTTTATGACTAACTGTATGATAACATGTAAGGGAAGATTCAAAGGAAGAGATGACACGACAAAGGCCAAAAACCAACTGAAGAATTCTCCTCCAAAACAAATTGACTACATTCATTTTCCATCTCTGACCAAATCACTATAGTTTAATTGAAATAGATGGAAAGATAGAAAAAGGAGTAATATTTAGAAAAATCAATACACTAACCAGAATTGTTAGAAATTTGTTACTCAAAAACAATCAAATCACAGAATATTAGATACAGGCAGTTTATTGGAAAATTATGACATCTGAATAATTGAAATCTTCCTCCCTTCATGAGCAATTGACAATCATAGTTTATTTAACTGGAAATCTTACTGCAGTTTTTAGGTCTCATGGCTCAAAGGAAATATCTGAAAGTTGAAATTTCTGAAAAAGTAGCAGCTTAAAGTTTCAGAATTTGAGAATGCCTACTATTTTGAGTGTTGAAGTCAGCCAAAACTGCCATTTGGCCTCACACAATTTTTTTTTTTCTAGCCCCTTGTTAGACAGACCACACATGTCATTCATGAAGTTGGTGAGCATTCAAGATCTGATTGCTGTTTGGGATGACCTACAGAGCTTTTTTACTCCTGTTTTTTTTAGTTGTAACTATACTCAAAACATGCAGAAGATTCACCTCTCTCCCCACCTAATACTTCCATCCAGATGTTAAAACAAGTAGAAAGCCTAATGGCACTTGACAAGATTCAATTTAGAATTTACTACTGAGAGGGTTTTTCTGTTTCTTTGAACAGGAAAAAATCACCGGGTTATACTTCTGGTGTGTGCTTCATGAGGCATTTAAGTTACGTACAGGTTTTCCTCCTAGACAAGAGTAGCCTAATGGCAATGGATGCTGCATAAAGAACTTCAGCAATCAGAAGTCCAAGGGGTACCTTACAGCTGAATAAAATCATAACTATATTTTCAAACACTGAATTGGCTAATTAAAACATAGATTAGTTAAAAAACACCATATGCCAACCACAAAGCACAGTTTTGAAGGCCTTACGAAGAACACTCTCCAATTATCATTATCATTATTATTAATTATTATTATTAATTTTGAAATCATGCAATAGAAGAGCATGTAGGTCAGTATCACAGAGGAGAAGCTAACACAAGCTTAGAAAAACTCATCCTGTTTACAAAGGAGGCAATCCTGAAATAATGCATTGCAGACATCACTGAAGTCACAGCTGAAAGGAACACGTGGGTTTTTCCACCCAAAGTGCAACACTTTGAGAAGTGCAAAATGGGTACTTTGAGAAGTGTAAGATGTCGCTCATTTGATACTTACAGAATCACAAAGTAAGGAGGGAAGCATAAATACTACAAGATAACTTCTAAGTCTGTTACCTTTTTAACTGTTCTAACAATTATCATTACTCACAGGCTACTTGTGGAGTTGAAATAGCTGCTATCTTTCAGAAACAATTCAGTGAGTTAAATTTACCATCAAATAATAGGCCAAGAATGTAGAAACTGTTCATTGCATTATTTCCCGGGTCTCTCTTTTGCTCCCTTTTAAATGAAGACAGCCTCCCCACTCCAGCCGAAGAAATACCAGATCCTCAGATTAGTGATCTCTCAGCCTCAGTCCACCCATAGCTATTGGTTTACATAGCTAGAGAGTAATTTAGAGTGCAATAGCTCATTTGAAATCAATAAGGTAGCTTGCCCTTCTAGAAAAGTTGTGTAACTATTCACTATATATACCTTCAGCTACTTGCATAAACCAGTGGTGCACCTGTGAAGATTGCAGAAAAGTTGTTACAATTTTTATGGGATTGACGTCAAGTGTATAACCTAATGCCTGTTAGGAGGTACACCAACCCTCTTCCTCCTTCTTTCAGCTCCGAATAACATAAGTCACTACTTAATATTAAACATGGAATATCAGAGTAATACTTGTTGCTCATATACATCAACACTTACTTCTAAATTTAACTTTTTTTGATCATTACTTTTTTTCTTTTTTCTTTTTTTTTTTTTTTAAGGATTAATTAGGTGAGTGTCTTGGTGCTGAGAAAGAGCGGGGCAGAGCTATCTGTCAAAACACACACCCAATTCAGGTCCAGGACTGGAGCAGTCCACAGTCTCCTCCAGAGCAAATACAGTATTTCATCAGTGTACAGTCAACGTACACAGCAGATTAATGCACAAAAGTAGCATGAATTCGGGAGGCACCAGCTGAGTACAGCATTCTGATGATGATTCATGGAGCATTATTTTGACATAAAGTCCTAAATCTTTATACTGAAAGAAATAAAAAATATGCAGCAATGGTGTGAAAGCTTTTTTCCCTTGAGATCAACACAAAGACCTCAGCTAAGACACTCAATAAAGAAGTAATCACTGAAATTTTAACAGCTGAAAGTAGTTGTTAGGAAGTTTTTTGATATGGATCATGACAGAGTTGGGACCCACTACAAAAGGAGTAAAAAAAACAGTATTAATAAACTAATAAATATTTTCCAATTTATATCCTTAGAACTTAGAGTCTGATGATCTCATTTACTCTTCACATCAGAACTAAGACCATATAAAACCTATAAAAGACCACAATAGTACCCACTGAGGATTAAATAATTTTGTAAACATGAAATAGCCCAGATTAATACCTGTGTTCTCTTTAAATCATAGTTTGAAAAGGGCTTCTGAAAATATGTAGAAGTGACAAGTACTTAAAAGTTTGGGGGGGGGGGTGGGTTTGTTTTGTGCTTTTTTGTGTTTTTTAAAAGGGAAACATAAATATACACAATCATTCATGAAGGTATAAAACAAGACTGCAAGTATGTTTCAGTACTGAACAAATAGCACAGAATAGGATTTCTGGATGAATTTTCTTACTTTGTATTAAAATTTTATTTCAAGTGTGTTTTTTACATAAACAGAAATTTCATGTGTTTTTATATTTTTTGGATTTCATAGAATCATAGAATGGTTTGGGTTGGAAGGAACCTTAAAGATTGTCTAGTTCAAATTGCTCTGCCGTAGGCAGGGACACCTTCCACTAGACCAGGTTGCTCAAAGTCTCAATTCGAGGTATACGAAAAAGTTTATTAACACAATTGCTTGAGTTGAATTGAACAACCCATTAATTTCAAAGTATACAAAGTTCTCTAAATCCTAGATAAAAAACTACACCTTGAGTCACATTTACACAGTTCCATATGTAAGTAAATAAAAGCAAAACAAGAAAAAACATCTGCAGAATCATGCTTATTGAACAACCAAGTGGCAAACTCATATAAAAACAACACCTTGATGTTATTAACTGTCTGTGATTCTCCTGATTTATGAAGAGGTCAGGATCTCAGTCCAAGTTCAATGGGCTTCAGGAGGGCTGGGGTAACTTTTCAAACAACCTTCTCTTCCTCACACTTTCCTCCACCTCCCAGAAAATAGCAAGAGGATTTGCAGTCAAAGTATCTTCCAGTGAACTTTAGGAGATTTTAATAACAATTTGGTGTTATTTTTTATTGCAAATTTCTAAATATTCCATTTCATAGAAGAAACGTTGCCCACAAATTATAAGCGAGGTTGCTCCTCCATGTTTCTGTACTCCTTCACACCAGACCTGTGAACATTATTGGCAAGTCTGAGAAGCTCTTGCTGCAGTATTAGTTTCCCTACTGTAATTTAGGTACTCCAAAACTGTTCAAGATAATGACCTGCTGTCCATTGCCCCATGCTCATGCATACAGGTTTCTTGTACTGGGCATGCAACAGAATGAGTCTACACACTGTATTCAATCACTCTTTCACTTGTTTGGACTTATAATAGTTTTCACCATTCCCTAGAGTCCCTTAGATGCATGCCCAGACTTTGATCACCTGTTCACAAGAGCATATAACACTTTATAAGAAGTGTTTATCAAATCATGATGAAACTGGACTTATTTCCCCCTTTCAATTTTGGCAAAATTGAGCGGATACACTAAGCATTTACACTGAACACAGTAAAACCTGGACAAACAGGGAATTTCCATAAGGGGAGTGCTTTCTAATTTTCAACATCATTTTAATCTAAGTAATTGAAACATTCTCCGAAAGAATGTACTTTGTTACCATAATTATGGCTTCTAAAAAACACATGCAGTGGCACCTCTCACAGTTGAAAATTCACAAAAACTTCTTAGCATCTAGGTAATGAGCAACTAAATAAAGAAAACAAACATTTAAAGCCCACAGAGCTACCTAGAGCCAAGCTTTCACAGAGTACTAAAATATGAGTCATAAACACCCAGAGTTTACACAACAGGCACTCATATTCTGGAGAGCTGGTTGTTCCCACAACCCACGAGGAGCACTTGCTTAATGTATTCCATCTCATCATGCAGAAAAGGAAACGATAGGTTCTGAAAAATGACTAAATAACAGAGTTCTGCTCAACACAGCAAATGCATGCTACGCTATGAGTCTACTTTTTTTAAAGATTTAAAATTTAAACAATTAAAATTAAACAATTTAAAAAGACAGAATATGTCAAGAAGCTAATTCAGTATCCTAAGGACATTCAGAATGTTCTTATTCCTGTTGTATCTGAGATATGTGTATACCACCCTCTGGTGCCATTCCTGATCTTAAATCCCCCACAAGCTAACACACTTTAAAAATTAGCCTTTCATTTATTTTTGTTATTTTTCACTTATTCAAGTCAACCTAAGATACTTCACTACAGCTGAAGCACAGCTGACCTTCAGACCTCCTCTCCAAATGCTAAACTTAACCACCACACTGTTCATAATTGCAGCAGATGGTTATAGGCTTAATATGCACATGTGAACTTTATAAGGTCTGTTTTCATCTCCAAAGAAGAGACATGGAAATGCATGAAGGTCATTGAAGCCTTTCCTTTGCTCTCTAACTTAGAGAAGGGGGAGGGGGAAAGGAAGGGGAGGGGA
>WKFP01013526.1:21505-74878 GCA_011057875.1 Pterocles orientalis | reverse complement strand
AATGTTTATAAATATGTGAAGGGTGAGTGTCAGGAGGATGGAGCCAGGCTCTTCTCTGGGACATCCAGTGATAGGACAAGGGGCAATGGGTTCAAGCTGGAACATAGGAGGTTCCATTTGAATATGGGAAAAAACTTCTTTACAGTGAGGGTGACAGAGCACTGGAACAGGCTGCCCAGAGAGGTTGTGGAGTCTCCTTCTCTGGAGACATTCAAAGCCCGCCTGGATGCGTTCCTGTGCGATCTGATCTAGGTGCTCCTGCTCCGGCAGGGGGATTGGACTAGATGATCTTTCGAGGTCCCTTCCAATCCTTAACATTCTGTGATTCTGTGAAAAATGAGACTTGTCCTGACAAGAAACATTCAATTCATTCCATACATTCTTGCTCCTTTTTTATACATGACAAAAGGTGGCAATTTAGTCAGAATATACCTTTATGAGCTTATCCCCCTCATGTTGCACTAAAGCATATGTGTTTTATTTCATCATCATCTTTAAAACCCTCAAGTAACCATCTCTTTTCTATAATTTATCATAGTCAGGAGGTAGGGAAGAAGTCAAATACATGCAAAAAGTAACCTAATCTGAAGGACATCAGCTCTCACCTTACTTCTGTATTGTAGGGTCCTAATAAAATTGCTGTATTCATTTAGACCACTGGCTTGCCTGTTCCTGTAGCCAAAACCAGCTAATAGCAGATGTTTCTGAAACAGATTAAAATACACCATTGTAGTAGGGTACTTGTATTTCTGTTGAATTGAGTCATTCCAGAAAATACACCAGTTGAATATATTTTCAGTATCCTTAACTGTGTGCCATGTCTTTGACCTGGAATACTTATTGAATAGATCAATATCTTGTAAAGGAAAAATTAAGTTTAAAACTAATTGTCATGTAAAATGAAAATTATAAATTTCATTTTCTGCCCCTCACTTTTAAACAGAAAGTTGCAAGATGGTTGAGGGTGGAAGGGACCTCTGGAGCTCATCTTGTCCAAACCCCCAATATCAGATTATTAAACAGTGAAAAAGAAGGATTTGTTACTTTCCTATATGAGTTTTCTTTCCCCTTTATATCTTTTTCCTATCTCTTTACTCCCTCATCTCCCTGCTCTCCCATCAAAACTCAGTAACATCTTTTCTTCCTCTGTCTTAGATAAAATGAAATACTTCCTCTAATAAATAGCATGAGTTTATGACAATAAGCTCAAGGTCCTGTCTTGTTCTTCTTCCTGTGCAAGGAACATTCATATCTTTTACGACTGTTTTAGTAACCTCCATGCTGACTATGAGATATTAGTCAAAAGATGAGATTTTTCCAAGAGGACCTTCCTAAATCCCTTGATTCCAAATATACTGATCTTTTTTAGGATCAATAAAGCGAAGATAAAAACATAGGAGCTGGTTTTGATACTAATTTGTCTCCCGCTCTGATACTGGCTAAACCTAGAAATGGGAAATAAGCAAAAATGCCTAAGGCCTTAGTTACATTCTGTGGAAATGAATTCATTTGTTAATACTGTTTTATTGCATGGTTTTTTTTCCTACTCTGTACTGCATAGGAAGTCTGAGAGCAGTCATGTTTTTTGTATTCTTAGACCCTTAATAAATATATAACATATATATTTATTCTATTAATCTTGTAGCACGGATAAGATTACTTTGTGGAAATATTTTCAGATCCGACTTTTATTCCACCTTACTTGTTTGGTTTAAGAGCTGTAGGTAGGAGTGCAAAGTGTATGGGAAAAATAGTTTATTCCTTACATGTGTAGTCCAGACATTACACAGAAGGTACGAAGGTCAGATTTATGCTGAAATTTATGCTTTCTTTCTCAGAACAGTCAGACATCTGACTGTTGTTTGTTTATTTGTTTATTTATTTATTTAATTAGTTAATTTGTGCAAGAGCGCTTGGACCCCGAAGAAACAAACAATTCCCTAGGACCGTTTTGTAGTAACAGGTTTTCTCAGTTATGCTTGATGATCAAGAAGATGGTTGTTTTTAATTAAAAAGCAGCAAATTATTGGGAAATTAATAATTTACTTGACATGGGATAATTGATTTTTCTTATGCTTTATGAATAGTTTGTTAATTTTTGTTTTCTGCGAAGGGTCTGTGGCAACACACAAGCTTTCTTTTAAGTGATGAGAAACTATATTTTGCCACTTTCTGTTAGTACAGGTTATAAAAGCAAAAAAGTGTGAATTTTTTGTTTGAAAATTCACCACAGGCAAATGTTGCTCTGCCAGTAACTAACTTCTAACTAGTTGCGGGTTTCAGTCTTCTGTAATCTATCCAAAATCCAACAGAAACCTTATTATGCTGGACTAGTTTGATAGACCCTAACATTTTCAAGTTTTTTGTTTTCTGTCATTAATGAATGTGAATTCAACAAGGTCAGGTCAAAGACCTAAGTGAGGTCAATAAGGACATTTGTGTGTTTCACAGCATTTTTCATTTAGTCTGAAGAGGTAAAAATGCCGCACCGACCACAAATATTTAGAATTGCTTTCTTAGCACACTGGGAAAGTAAATCCTAAAGTCAAATGTTCACCAGGTTCTATTAATTTGGAGGAAGAAATTATTTCATTAGCCTTTTTGTAAACTATACCACATGCGCAAGACTATCAAGAGAACAGAGTAGCTGTAGCTGCTAGTTCATCATCCTATATGAATGGACACTTTATATACTGTGGTTTATGATGATGGTGATGGTTACTGGTTTTGCACTACATTACACTTCTAAGCAAATACTTTGAAAACTGATTACAGAGATATGAGCTGTTGTTCTTGAAATACCCATTCACATAACAAAGTGTAGCTTGGTTGTCAAGGTACTAAAGTCTACAGGAAAAAAAACAAGCAATAATCAGAAAAAACAATCATTTCTAGTTGAATAGAGTCCCATGATCTAAAAATGTGCAAACACATATTGCTACAAGGACAGATAGAAATCAATAGAGGCTACAAATCAATACATAAGAAAATATCAGTCACGATTCACTTCCTGATTCAGCTTGAAAGCGAAACATGAAAGCATAGATGATGCCCTTCTCAAAGATATTTAAGCAAGTATCGCATTTTTGGCAGTACAGAAAAAGGCCCATGCTCTAGACTAGCTTCCCTACACCTGTTCTGAAGGACTGCTTCATTACTGCTAAAACCAATTCCAGAAGGCAGGGATGCCAAGGATCCCCTCCCTGACAAAAATATTCTGGTCACATGCTGGCCTGCACAGTCTTGCACACCCTTACACTATGGCATTTGTGCTACTGACAACCAAACAACAATTTAAGCAATTCTTTATTCCCTTTGAGCTCCTAAAATCTCACTCCACCTAAGTACCTGTGACTAATAGGTGAGTAACTAAGCTCTGTTTTCTTAATGGTTATGTGTTCAGGTTATGGCTTCACTAATCATGGCAGGAGAGCCCGGGAGGGGTCATCCAAAACAATGACCACTACTATCTCATTGGTTAAAATGACATTAACCCCTCATGACTTGTACAAATGTCTAAGTATGATATCAAATTTCATATATCCTTTATGGCTACGAAAGCATGCAGAATTTAAGGAGCAGTACTGATGTCGTACTCGATCAATTACCTTTGAACAAGCTATGGAGAGATAGTTCATGAGTTTTCCTAGAGCAACCCAAAATCCCACTATCATAAAAAAAATCCATTAATCAGGTGTATCTGTTCATTTTCTCAGAGTATGCTACTTAAAAACTACATACCAGCTTCTCTAGGTCAGCCTGAAAATTTACTTTCCCCACGACAATGATAAGTAGTCTGGTGGAAGTGTTTTTTTTCTACAGAGAAGCCTCTTTCTGGGAGCTCATATTGTGGCACAGGAAAAGTTTGTTCAACCAGATCCAAAAGGGTCCATTTCTGTGTAAATAAGTCTCTGTTATACAGGTCTGATATAACCTCACTGAGAGACACTTGTTCTCCTGCTCCAAAACCATGCCCGCACTTCTAAAAGTTTGCCATGTAGCTGCAGCATTTCAGTCAAGTGCTCTTATAACAGAGGGAACATCTCCAATTTCTGTGTCAGAGAGCTCTCAAAAGTCATGAAGTCCAAGTCATCCACAGGTAGCAGAGATACATTTCTGCTACCAGAAACAACTCAATGTATGTGCAGTTGTTACAAAAGCATAGCAAGAAGCTTATAGAACCAAAAACCGATCAGGTACACGTGATAGTATTCCCCAGTTATCATTTTACCTCCCACAGGAATTTGAATGAGTTGTATCTGGGATCATTTACCAGCCCAAAATTGATAGTTTATACTAGTACTGACTACTGTTATTTCTGGAGAGCTTCACCTTCTCTAAAAAAAGCACTGTGAGTAGAAGAGGGAAAAGATGGCAAAAAGAACTAGGGCTGTATGTAGACTGCTTTAATTTTAATTGAAGAAAGTCTGTAATTAATTTTTAAAGCTTGTATCTGCAGAATTGAAACAGAGAGTCAGGGGAAATTTCTCACACTGAGCAAAGTGGCATATCGTCAATGCTGAAAGTGCAGAGAAAGTCACTGTGCAAGTCAAAGGACTATTCATTTTAAAAATAGCTTACAGTTTGATGGTCTGAGGTCATCTGACCTAAAATGAGAAATAGATACAGACAGTTTTAAAAACAAGCAGGAAAATTATGAGATATTGGAACAAACAGCCTGCAGCTACAAGACCTTGGGCTGTGATCTCATTACATTTGAAAGTGTCAGAGGCAGCCAGGATCAATACCTGAGTGACAGACCAACATGGAAAATGATTTGGATATTTCAGAAGTGTGCTGGAGTTTCAACAACAAGCTTGAAGTCTTCAGACGGGATTTAAACCAACAGATTCTGAAACAGAACACACTACAATTTAAAACAGATATTCCCATCTTTTTCCCTCCTCTATAAATGATTGTACCACCTTCTTTCATTCCAGAGGTCATTAGCATCAATATCTGTCTTTAGATAGCTTGAAAATGGTATTTTATACTTAAATCTCAAGGACTGACAGATTTCCTGTCTAATACCTTAAGAGGACTGGAACAAATTAATACCATTGGCATGGGAAGGTGTAGTCTCCTAGTAGAAGTAACTTTTGCATCTGCTTTCCCTAGAACAACCAGTATTAAAAAAAAAAATCACATAATAAAATGGTCTTAAATAAAAAATCGTAATTTAGACAATTTATTTAGACTTAAGATCATGTTTTATTTTACAGAAGCTTGAACTTACAGAGTCATAATTACTCTAATAAGCCCATAGGGACAGAAAGTGTGCTACTTTTTCCAAGTGAACTTGGCATTGTGATCTTCCAATACTTGAAGGGAGCTTATAAACAGAAGGGGGAGCGACTGTTTGCATGGGTTGATAGTGACAGGATGAGGGGGAATGGTTTTAAACTAAGAGGGGAGATTTAGGTTAGATATTAGGAGGAAATTTTTCACTCAGAGAGTGGTGAGGCACTGGCACAGGTTGCCCAGAAAAGCTGTGGATGCCCCATCCCTGGAGGGGTTCAAGGCCAGGCTGGATGAGGCTTTGAGCAACCTGGTCTAGTGGGAGGTGTCCCTGCCCGTGGCAGCGGGGGTTGGAACTAAATGATCTTTAAGGTCGCTTCCAGCCCAAGCCATTCTATGATTCTGTGATAACAAAGGTTACACACGGTAAATGTAATAGATTGCTAAGAACTTTCAGTCTTAAACAACAGTTTACATTAACACAGATGCACCTGATGCATAATAGGGGCCAGATCTCTTGAGTACAGAAGCTTACACTCCACAAAGGTTTATCAGAAATTATAAAGCAGTAAATTTATTCAGTTTGTCTTGCACCAATTAAAATTATGAGGCTAACTCACTAAATCTATGTTAGACCAGTGTATCTCACTACAAATACATACATAGGCTATTACATGCTGCACACACAAAATTTAAGATGTAAGTTTGGCACATATTTGCAAGAATGAGTATCTTTTAATTAAACAAGGCTTCAACCAGTGATGTCTCTTATCTAGGGTACCTTGTTTTCAGTCCCCACTAAACCATCATAAACCTTGCTAAAATTCATCCTGTGGAATGATGGAGAATGGCCATTACCTTGAAAGGACCTTGCAACTTTCTCCTCCCTATCTCCAGAAATTATTCTGAAATGCAAGTGTCACAACAGGCAACAAGTTACATATTTGAGTCTTCCTATAAACTTGAGCAATCAGTTGTGATTTCACTGGCTATATCTAAGCCTGCAGAAACAGGCATGTGGCAAATAAGGCTAGTCCAGAAAGAAACATACAGGAGAAAGCTACAAGGTATTGATAATTTTTCATCTTTACCTGTGTATAGCACTTCCTTACTCTTCTGCAGTTGGTTTTAGCTTCATAATGAATAACAAATGCGACTCCTTTTTTGTATTATATTGATCTATTAAACCTCCATTGCATTATACATATTTGCATACTCAATATCTACCATAAAATTTTCTGTTGATATCTCTGCCGGCTAAAAAGCATCATAGCTGCCACTGGTTTGAACATAATTTATTAATTTCATTGTTCTACCAAACAGTTACAAGGAAGTAAATCAGATGCTTTGAGGTAACATAGCAATGCCTGTTAACATGACAATGCTGCAGTTTCTTATGAACAACGTGATATAGTGTAATTCAAGAAGACAGAAAACACAAATGATAAAAAAGCAATTACTGGCTGATAAAAATATGGAAATACTCCTTTCATTCTGACAGTCCATAAAACTGCCTTATAGCTAACTGCAAGAGGAAGCTTAGGTCTCAGACATTTGATGTATGACAAAGTTTCTTAAATTCTTCTGATCTGAACCCTATAATGATCCCCTCAAGGTTGCAGGCTTTATACCTGATCGATCGTTTTACAGTTTAATACATTTTCTTCCAGCAAAGCAGTGTATAAACAAGTGCTTTAGCAATTAAACAAATGTTGTAGGGGCATGTAATGGTACCCATACCTCATTTCTATGAGCTTGGTTATCTATATAATAGAGTTAATTGCTCCCACAGTGAGGGACAGCACGGACTTCTGACAGCCCTCTTTAAAGGAACCTTCTACTTCATGTGGCCAGCATGAGAACCAAAGAAATCCACTGTGCACTTACAGAAACTGTCAGAACTGCTCTGTCCCCTAGAAAGTGTGGAACAACGACAATGGCGCATCTAGCCCATTACAACAGGCAGAAGGAGAAAGTAAGTCTATGAAAGGCAAGCTCCTCTGAGTGAAATCTATGTTTGTTGTGATAAATTCATGGGCTTAAGAGTCCTGCATCAAGAAGCCTTCTTAAGCTCATGTAGACGTTTTTTCCTTTTTCTGTGAAGCGAGAAACTAACCACAATCATGAATGGCTCCAAAAGACAGGATACACAGACAAGGGAAGTGCAGTCACTCGCAGGACTAGAATCCTGAATAAATCAAAACTCCTTGAGCAAAAGAGATACTGATTCTAACACCTTCATTGGCTAGCTAACGGTGTTGTATGAGCTGGCTCTTACAACAGCAGCAAGAGACTAGACTTGGTTAGCCCAGAGATCCTTTCATTTCTGTGTTTCTGAGCTGACAGACTGAGTAGAAGGAGTTTTTAATAATAGTCTGAGGAAAAAAAAAAAAAAGAAGGGTCTAACAATCTAAGACAAGTTTCAAGCAAAAAAATGGAACTGAGAGTAATGAGTAAGTACTGTCTGGTACCTCTGTGATCAACAACATCGGGCAATGGAAACCTTCTATAAAGCTATGTGGGGATTTCAGTGGAATTTCATCAAGTTGGTAGAGAAAATGAAGGGTGTGTTAATAGTGAAGCAAAGAGGGCAGCTTCCATTATTCAAAACTGGATGAGCACTTTCTATGGTTCCAGTGCAAAAAGAAAAAAATCATTATTGCTTAAGATATGAAATTCCTGTTAACCATACATTTCAGGAAACTGGGAAAACTAAGATTTAAACTCAATTATGGCATATGGGAGTACAAGATCTTAGATTTAAATGCTTCAGTAACAGAAGACAAAGAAGGCTGTAGAAAAAAGAAGAGTGTCTAAACAAACAAATGAATAGCAATCTTAAGCTGCAAGAGCAGAGACCATCAGTGAGCAGGCAGTTATCGAGGCATCACTCTTTAGCTTAAGCTTATATTGGTTAGTACATAGCTAGATTATAAAACATCAGTAATTTCTTGAGTTTCAGTAAGAAAACAGCAATAGTTTGTGTAATGGCTTCCTCCTCTCCTGCCATATATTGGGAAATATAACAGTGCCTTTTTTTGGTTTTTCAGGAAGCCTGCTTAGAAGCTACCAGCCATGTAGTTGTTAACATGACATGTTGGCAGCTCTCAGGCCATCTTCCCTAGAGTACTCTACCATTTATTTGGGGAACAGAGAGAAGAAAAGTTATTTCAGTGAGAGAGCAGCCACAGGTCCCCAGATAAAAGGAAGCTGACAGCTGAAAATAAACAGAAAACATACAAATACTTCACATGTACATAATGTGTGTTTATATGCGAATATATATGTCTCTCTCTACATTAATATATACACATGCATACATTTCAGAGAGGATGGAAGGGAACAGCATGTTACCTAATTTGGACATGTAAAAAAATAAAAGAGAAACAATTGGAAGCTGACATTTTCTGCTCTGAGCTTTCTGCTCTGCACTATGTACCAATGTGGATAAGCCTGTTGATTCAAATGGGTTCAGAGTGTGGCCTGAGTGTCTCAGTGAAGGCTGGCGGCCTACAATGGTGTGATGCTTGCATAAAAGCATTCTTTCATTATACTAATCAACTTTTATTACTGAACAAAATCAGTTCCGTTGCAAAAAGCATTTGGTGTGTCAGCAAAATAATTTTCTGTTTAGTCTTTAAGTTTTCCAAAGAAAGGGCAGTCAACTTGTTTCTTGCCAGCAAATCAAAATGAAAAGCCATTACAATTTTGTAGTTTTAGAGGCAAAGTGCCGTAAAAAATTTCAAGCTAAGTCCCTGAAATCTGTTTTTGTATTGTTAAAACAGGCTAATGTAATTTGAGAAGCATGAGCTCAGCAAACAGCAGTTATTCTCATGGGCTGCAGAACACCAAACACTCCCAAAGGCACTGCTGTAGCAAGTCTACCAGCAACTTCTAGATATGTAAATGGTTAATTTTAAAGATTGTTTTGTCACAGCAAAATGAAAATTTTTAATCACTTTTCCCAGCAATAATAGACCATCAAGAACTAAATGTGAGCTTCTCTTTTCATTGCTAACAGTCTAAAAGTTGTGAGAAGCAAGAGAGTAAAAATAGGGTTTATGAACTTCTTCAGTAGTGCCACTCTGACATGGACTGGAAAAAGGAATAGCAGGTGGTTTGCAATTCATTGAGAAGTAGCACACATGCTGTATACCAAAATGCAACTCAGCACAGGATTACTCCATAATGTTTGCTAAAGTATGGTGCAGAGATGCCCAGGTAGTTAGTGATGACATGTGAGGGAGAGCCCCTGGGGAGCCATCCCTTCTTGTGCAGAGATACTCACTCTCACCCAGAACAGCACAGCAGCCTCAGGGCCATACACTGCCAAATTAAAGGACCCCTTATCCGTAGAAATTATCGATAGAACTTGGGCATGGTACTGTTCAGAGAAGAAAACACTTCTTAACCAAGGAGGTCTATCAGCTGACATTGCTCAACCCTGCACTCCACTGAAGGAAGTTCCCTTTCTGACAATATTTCCAGTTGGTTTTACCTGAGCTTTCCTCTGTTGAACTTAGAGTCTCAGCAGAAAGTTACTGCAATAACAGATGACACAATTCCTCAATATAAAGAACAGAAGTTTATAGGCAGGATGAACAACATCATTAGTGTACAACACTGAGACAACAGTCTGCAGTGTATTCAGCTTCTACACTTAAAAGGTGGAATATTTGAAAGAGATTAGCATTAACTTGTCACGCGTAAAGATTTGCTTTTGACCTGTCAAAAATTTCCAAGAGACAAGATTATGGTATGCAGTAATATGCAGAAGAGTGCTATGCTACTAGAGTAGATTATTTTCTTATGTCTAAGAAACAGCTGTGAGAGTCATGAGTAGGAGCTGGACTCCCAGTTGAACAGTTGGTAAACTTTTAATCAATGAAAGTTAAAGGATGTGGAAAACTCTCCACTTTTAGATGTATTGTTTCCTGTAAATTGATCTAGGATACCTTTTAATCACAGCTTACTCAGCTGGACAGAGGGATGGCTGAGGAAGTAATTCTATGATCTGTTATATAGGACTGTACCAGAAATACTAATAGTCCCTCTGACATTCAGGTCCATGAATTTCTGGAAGAGACTTAAAAATGTGAGAGGGATATGCTCATTTTTCTTTTCTGTAGAGAAGGGTTGTCCTGGCCATGAAATCCATGTAGTTTTGCTGCACCAGGAGCAGCACCTATAATCCTTACAGGGGAGGCAATGCTGACAACAAGAATTGAAAGCGCTGCGTGGGACGAGATATGGCTGAAGAGAAAATGATCAGAAGAATACAGGCTGACAGGAGCCAAGAAGAAAAATAGGATTTGATAAAGCTGACGTGGCACAAGGGAAACATAAGCAGCCAGGAGAGCTTTGTGGACCAAATGAAGTTAATGTTACCAAGCTAGTCTAGGTACTTAGCTCTCAGCAGGCTGTATGGGGCCCCAAAGCTGAAATGAAAAGGATGGGGGAATAGGAAGAGCAGCCTTTGTATGAGTAGAATGTTTTCAGAAGTAAAATCACATGCAGGAAAAAAAAAAAAAAGAAAGCCTGCCTGCTCTTAGGCAGATTCACATGACCCACAATACAGATGAGCAAATTTCTGTCTCTGAACGACTGTAGTTATTCTCTAAGGCAGTAAAAGATTCAGTATCACTTGCATGTTTCTCCAAAGAGCTAGTCAGTGCACAGGCAGGGATTTGAATAATTTACAGTGGAATGTCATTAATCCTACCACTCCAGGACCTTATCAAAGTGCAGATTAATGAGAGGTCACATAACTTCAATGTGCTACTGCTAACACAAGCAATCACTCTGCCACTGAACTATTATGCTTCCTTACTGAGCATGAGCACTTTAGTGAAAACAACAACTTTGAGTGGCTGTATAGGAAAAGAAGCTTTTCAGCAGAGATAGCAGTGACTTAACTTTGGGCTACAATAATTTAGATTAATTAGATCTGGAATATTTTTGTTCCGCCTTATGAGAGATAAGTAGCTTTAAATAAATACACGAATCTGGCAACAATGTCCTCAGTGATCTCCTGCCTTTTCTGGAGTCTCTATTCCACAGACTAAAGAATCGAAAGGGTAACCTGCATTGCTCCAAAGTGAGTGGTAACACCTTGAACTGAATGAGTCTACACGTGGCCATCTGGTATGATGTCACTGCGAGCTCTTCTCCCTCCCCCCAAGCTGACCGGCATGGCAGAGGGTTCCTAATACCACTGCGCCAGCATGGGCTTTAGTGCACAGCACAGAAGTAGATTGGAACTAACATATCCAGCTGAACTAGGGTTACTGTCAGTTCTCACACGCTAACTGGTTGTTTTGTAACAGTAATTCCATTGCTGCATATTAGCAACTGAAGGTGTGCAGCCAGTGCATGCAGACTGTGCTGCCTGGCAGGAAAGTAAAGTGATTTTAATGGACTTCATTAATGCTAACAACTCCACCTGTAAAAACACTGTAAGTTCAACCGACTGCACAATTGCACTGTCTGACTAAATTCTATAAAATATTATATACAGCAATATGCAATAAACAAAATGCTCTCTGATGTTTAAAATATTTAGTCAGCCAGTGCAAGAACAGAAACTGAGATTCAGTGAACTGGCATCTTACAGTATGTATAGTTTCTGAACTGGCCCTTTACATGTGGGCTAGCTGTCCAGATGGAAGAAGGTAATCAGCATTTAAAAGAGTTTGCTTTGCTGTGCTAAGCTAATATTGACTACTGGACTGCAGACTTATGGTAAAAACAGGCATGTGGAAACTGCTACTCTTCCATTTCAGCTTTGTCCAGGAGGTATCACTGTCATGATACTACACAAAAGTGGGTGAAGGAGACAGAACACAGACAGCATCCTTTTGTACAGCAGCTGAACAATGTTGGCTTGCCCTGCCTGCTAGTAGGAAAAGCCACTATTCCTCTTATGTGAAGAGAATTAATAAAATTAGTTTTCCCAAAACTGCATCTCTTCTAGAGATGATTGAAGCTAAAGCTCATCTCAGTGACAGCACCACAACTTTGAAGCAAAACATTAAGAACTGTATTTGGGGAGGTATATGAAATTCTCTAAAATAATGATGATTAATAACGCGATGGCAGGGTTAAATAAAAAGGGAAACTTTAAAGCTTGTAAAGCCAAAAATGTTCTGTTAACTCAGTAGTGGATTAGAGTGCTTCAGGACTCGACACCATGTAAAGGCTGATTTATACTCCAGGCATCATAATGCCTACCTACTCCAGAATGACAAATAGCACCGCACTGAGATCTCAATGGCAGCCCCAGAGCACTAACAGCAAATGCCTTCCATCTTAATAGCTGAGCCTCTGCAATTCTCCTCACTTAAAATTCTGAGCATTTAACACTTCTCGATGCATCTAAATCCAGATACAAAAACCTTCAAATCAAACTATTTACCTCAAGTGAAATCTACCCTGAATAATTCATAAGCAGCAAGGAGGCTGGAAGTGAAGGAGCTGAAGAGTGTTTTAATGAAGTCTAGAGTTTCAAATATAATAGTATAAAAGCTATTATGGATCTTTTCTAACCTTATAAGAAAGAATATCAGTCTCTGTAACAATGAAAGATCCCAATGAACAGGAAAAGAAGCGCAGTTCAGGTGTCTTGTTGTCAGTGACTGATGCTGCTAAGGGAATTGCACAGATTACTGCAGAGAAAGGGCTTCTATTTGAAGCAATTCCTGATGAAGGATCTGAAGTGTTCACATTGATTCTTATTCATCCTTCCCCCGTGAAGGAGTATTGATCCTTAAAATAGCTATAATAAGCTGCAATTCAATTAGAATAAAGTATGAAAGTAAAGAAAATGCACTGAATGCAGGGCTGGTGTTATGATGGCACTTACCCAACAAGAATTTTTCAGCTCTTGAAGACCAGGAAAAAAAAAATCACTTATTATGTATTGTAGATGGCCATTTCACTGTGGGAATCAAGGTTTTGTATTTCCCTGTTTCAGCAAACCCTCTCTATAAAATAGATACCACTAAAGTGCTTGGTTGATTTGTCTGGGATATCAGTGACAAATCAACACTGCCATCAAAAAGTATCTGCATTGTAAGCCAGCTGCTGACTTACTCTGAATTTAGTTCATTTTAACCACTAATCCACAAAAATGTGACGAGGACAGAGAAAAGTTGTGAATTAAAAAATCATCAATAGCACTAACTTTTGGAAATTCAGGGAAATTGGTGTCTTCAGTCAAAGTTCTATGTTGGTGGTAAACAATGAGTTTATTGTACTGTGTTACTGATTAACAACATCAGTGCATGGGCAATCTGAGTACTGTAAACTAAGGGGAATAAGTCATTCAAGTTTTGTTGTGTAGGACTACATACTTGAGTGTATGCAGCAACTCTTTTTTTTCCCTTCTTTTCTGTCCTTTCTTACACACTAAAAAAATAGAATTCCTTCATAAATTGGACTGCTGAGTAAAAGTACATTTCTATCTCAATAATAAGAGCATAAATCTTACTTTCGTAGACTAGTATTCCTCTTATAAAAAGTCTCTTAGAAACAGGTATTTTTTTAGACAGTGCTAATGAACTTGTAGATATATAGTGCTACTTACTACAAAGGCATATTGGAGAAGAACTTTTTGGTTTTGAAGTACATATTATCTGCATCTGACTCAACTGTAGCAAAGCGAAGTAGTTAGCACTTTTGTATACATTTAAAATATTAATGTATGAAAGTTGCTCACTGATTAGTGTTGCAATTTGAGGCTGAAGTACATGCAGAAGTCTGCTTTATTCTGGAGAAAGAGGACAGATCTCTGTGTAAGACAACTCAGGCTTGGAACATCTAAATACAGTTTTCAGATCAAATATTTTCATATATATGTTTTCAACACTCCTTTCTAGCGTCAAGGACACGTTTTGAAATATATCTTATTAGAGCTATCTACTGATTAACATATTAATTTAAGTGAATTTTAGGATCTTTTAGCCCTTACTTTTGAGACTTTTGCACAGAATTAACATTTAAATGTCTCTGCTCCCTCTGCTGAGATGGTACAAGTTAGCTGTCAGTGTTAGGGCCAAAGCCACAGAGGAGCAGTCTTTCTCTAGAACTTCAAAGGAGGAAAATTAGTTGAATTAATCTTGGCTGAGGGATAACTGGCATCAAATCTGCATCTGTCCCCATGCCTGTCAAAATCTGCAAGTGTAACAGCTTAGATGGCAATGTAGGCAAACCCTCTGTTCAAAGAATTCAAAGGCCTAAAACCTGTCAATTATTACAGCCAAGGTTTCATCCGTGTTTGTGCAGGCCAAGAAAAATGAACTTCGGTGCTGTCACCAAGTCTCACATTAAGAGTTTGGTTTATGCTTTGAGGTCTACCAAATGATGAACTAAATATGATTCTACGAGGTCAAAATAATGTCAGACAACTGAGGAAGGACTTCATCTCAGTTTTGCTTATTCTGCTGTCCTGAAAGAGTCATCATCATTTCCTTTCCCACCCCTCACGATCCCTAATATAAAGGGATTGCTATTCCTAGCAGCAACCAAACCCAATGCAGAAGCTGGTCAGAACACCACGAAGAGTGCAATGCTAGTAGGAAGAGGATGAATTATGTCATACTTAGACTTTGCCTGGGAGAAAGGGGAGGAAGAAGAAATTCCGAGTAACTTCCAATAATTATGACATTATTTGATAGCCTCACTTCTGCTCCCCCAACACATACTTGTCTCCTTCAAAATAAAAATGCAGCCACTCAAATTACCCAGTCTGTGCTAACAATTTCCGTCTCCTATGGTAGGGTGACAAAAAGAGATGCATTTGTGAATCTACTTTGCATTTTAGTAGGACATGATCACTAATGTACCCTTTATAAGCCAATTCAGAAAATGCTCTCCATATTGCTACTTTTCACTCTTTCCTGTTCAGTTTGTGGTATGGGAAGTCTTTCACATACAGGACTGAACTCTTGCAAAGGGAGGCTTCTGCCACATGTGGCTCTGGGCAGAGAGGCAAGCAGAACTCACCAAACAGCTGTGCTTTAAGGGTCAATGATAGAAAGTTGCCTAAAAAGACTGTTGTGCTCAAAACTCTGCTAAACACAAAATGTCTTCGGAGAACAACAAGGAAGCCTATAACTGAAAACAAAAAAAAAAGAGATTTTTTCCTGCCACCACTTTGTTTATCTTCTATTTTTGCTTTCAAAGTAATTAATGCTAAAGTTGCAAAACTTTCCTTAGCCATCTTTTAGCAAAGGAGGAGCCTTTCGCCATGGAAGAGGAATATATTTTTCTGACTGTTAGCTTTCAATGTTTACTGTTTTTTTAATCATATTGCTTTTGCTGTAGATACACCATTAAAGATTGCTTTGTGGTCACAACTCACCTCCTTTGTTAATGCTCTAAGTTATCATTGAAATATCTTTCAAGATTTGGCTTCTGCATCTTCAGTCCATGTTATTAAACTAATGAAAAATATGGGTTAGAAATAACTTTAGAAAATTTTAATGAAGTCACCAAAATGAAAGAACAGAGTTCTCTAATAGTCTTTGGAGTAGATATAAGATCCATGCTCCTCTACGGTTATTGCATACATTTCACATGAGTAGCATAAATAACAACTAACCTTTTGTGGACACTGAGTTTATCAGCCTGGAATTTATCCTGCTTTGCCTGGAATCAGTGTGAATAAGCTAAGGAGCCAGCTTTACCGCCTTTATACTCCTTGTTTATGGAAACTGATTCCCAAACAGCACTTCCACATGGAGATGCTTTTGCAACTGCAGCCACAGTTTAAGCAAACTGCAGAAGGCATCTGCTGAGCTTCACAGGAATAAACAAGGAACAGCATGGAAGGATAACACTAGTTTTATGCCAGTTCACTGGCACCGACTGCTTTAATGGCTAGAAAAAATCAACAAAGCGTGCAAAAATCCTATTCCAGATTGAGTAAATCAAAGCAAACATCAACACCTGAAAGGATTAGAATACCAAATGAAATTACCTTAGAAACAAAGACCCCTTTCAAGCGGATAACTGTAAAATCCATTTATGAGAGTACTTCAACACAAAGCACTTCCCCCTTTGAAGCATTCCTCCTTCTCACCCCACCCCCCCACCCCCAACACTTCACATGAATGACTCAAATGCCATAAAACCCTTCAGGGCAGAAATCTTCTATCCATACCTATAGGTGAGTAAGTCAAAGCAAGAGATGTTAATGTTTGCTCTGGTTGCCTGCAAATCTGTGAGGACTTAAAAAGGAGCAAGGTCTGAACCCCCACTCTCTTGATCTCAGGGCTGCCATTATGAAACATATTCCAGTAGTGACCATGATATTGTACCTCTGCATTCAAGTTTAATAATGATTTTACTAAACTTTATTTCTAGGCTTTCTAAAAATAATTTGATCTTTTACTGATCCACAGTAAAACACACTGCTCTAAGTATTACAGTCCCTGTATATTTCATAGTTTAGAAGATTTAAACCCATATAAAAAAAAAAAATCTTTTTGCTCATCAACTGTAGTTTCAAAAGATCCATAAAAACAATTTTTCCAATCGTGTGTGTTGGAAAATTTACAATTCACTGGGGGACCACTGATTTTGAGATGCATTAAAGTGAACTGGTAATTCTTCTAATGTAAAGCTGTATGTACATTTTACCATTTTAGATTTTATTATTCACTAAGGACACAAATAAATTATATATGATTCGTGCAATAACTCTTAAATTCAGTATCATTATAAATTTGAGTTTACAGATGTTGCCAGTTCTATCCATTCCAGGGTGATCTACCTCATTAATGCATTCTCTTTGTTCATCTGTATGCATGATGTATGGGGTCTGGCAAATTGAAAATTTTTCATATGGTAAACTGTGAAATAGAAAACCTTTATAATAATGGAATAATGGAAATAGTGTTTTCTGAAGATGCATTTTGTCTATGAACATCACTAATGTTTTTATGCTTACCTAATACATGTTTTCTCTAACAACTCTATAGCTAATTTCGCTAAGGAAAAAAAATAGATGATTGTTATTTTATGCATTACTTGATATTACTAAAAACCAGAATCTAATCTCTCAGCCATTTAGAGAATGAAGAGCCCAAGTATTTGTAAAGTGTTGGATTTAATTGATCCTGCTGCTTTGTTGTATTTTAGATCAGAACACCAAAAAGCCCGTTTGTTTGTCAGTCCGATGACTACAAAACTTGTGAAGATTTCTTTCATCTCTTCTAATGGTATTTTGCTTTTTAAGTTTCAAGTATGCCCTAATTTTTTAAAGAGTGTTCCTTGGCGTTTGATAGCCTGTTCAATCAACTTTAGTGACATAGAAATTTAGAAGTTTCCAATGGCAATCAGTATTTGTCAGTTTTGGAGAAAACAGTGTTCAGTGGGAGGGGAAGAGTCAGGATGAAATGCTGGACAGACCAGACATATAAAGCTTCCTGTTCACTTTTTCATAGAATACATCATGTTTCTCAATCAAAATAAAAGATCACAATCACAACTATAGTGTTACGGTTGTGTGAAGACTTATATGTCTATTTTTATTTTTACCATCTTGTGTCTGCTCACTACTTGATCTTTCCGGGCTTTTAGATCGTGTTTCAGAGTTAAACAGGTTGCATATAGAACTGCTAACACAATCAATTCAGTAAGTTCTGTGTTATGGCTTTAAGTTGTTAACAGGAACTTCTCTCTTCATCCTAAAAATTTAAATAGTTTAAACATTAACTATTAAATAAATAATAATGTTTATTGTAATACATATTGAACAAATAAACCCTAAAATTTAATAGTTTAAGCAAAAAACTGCTATCTGAAGTAGATAGTGTCTTTCCCTCTAGTCTATAAAAAATGTACATATTTTGTAAGGCTGTCTATGCATGCCAGACAGCTTCAGAGAAGGCTTTCTGTTTTCAAGCACAGTAAATCTGCAACCACACCTTATCAAACAAGGTCATCCATGTAGTAAGAATTTTATAATGCTAGCCAGAATTTTTTGCCTAGTAAATATCAGCATTTATTAAAACCTAATCTGTGACATTTCACTGGGAAGAGGGAACATTTTCATGGCTATTATATCCCATCAGTTTTCCTAACCTCAGATTTATTTGAAGAGTGCTTTTGAGTGTGCTTTTATTTTTACATCGTATTCCTCCTTACACAGGTTTGGTTTTGATTCTCTTTTTTTGAAAGTAGCTGTCCTCATGCTGGTGGCCTAAACATTACTGCAAACCTACTATGCCTCCAGCAAGAACACTGACAAGTTAGGAGGACAGCACACTCCCCTTTTTCTGCGGTGCCCTTCAGTGTATTTATAAGGAAGCTGAGAGACAATAAGTGACAAGCCATTGTTTGCAGTCAGATCCTATCTCCTTTCCATAGAGGAAAGCTGGGGATACAAATAGTATTTGCAGTGTAAGATTTCACTTTCAGGAGAAGGATCATGAGAGAACAGTTGTTGAAAGGTGTAAAACCAACATTAACAGAGGGGAAGATAAGTCAGCCGATGGCTAGCAACTAAAGCTGGGATTTGGACTATTTACAGCATAGCATGGGAAATAACTGAACACATGTTCACCTGAGCACAGGTGCTGACTGATGTGGATACTGCAGTTAAAGATGTTCTTCTTGGGACCAAAATCCTAGCTACTCTTTGTTTTATCAGTGCTGCATCTGTGAGGTTTGTGTTCTCTAAGGCTGATCCTGTACTCCTAAAAGTGCACAGCTCAAGCTCTGGAGACTTATTTTAAGAGACAGGAAGAAACTTGTCAAACAAGGCACATTGATGTACTTGGAGTTCCAAAGATGAAAAAGTAAAAAACAATTGGTTCTCTGGCTTCTTTTTCTTCAATACAGGTTAAAGAAATTAAAACCTTTACCTGCTGAAATCAGTGGGATACTTCCCATCAACCTCAATTTTACCAGAATTTATCCAGTATTTATTTATATATGGAGACATGCACAGCACTGAAGGCACAGCATCACATGTGACGTTGCAGGAAAAAGTGCACACAAAAATTTGTTTAGAAGCATAAGGAGATGTGCAAGAAGCTATTCCTTCAACTGAAAGACTCAACAGCTATAGAAGATCCTTGATTTAAAGCGCAAAGTGTGGATCTATGTGAATTTTTCTCTTGTATAACTTTAAAATCCTCTGTATCCCTTTGTGCCTGCCAGGTCTTACAAACTGAGGTGTATCAACAAATACTGTTCATTATAAAGTTCTCTATGTTGCCCATTCTATGTGTTTATAGTATTTTTTGCATCCTGAGATAAGCTGAAATGTATATAACTTTTTGGTCTTCTGAACTTCAGTGGGAACAGCTTTCCCAAAGTCATGACACTATTCCCTGAAAGTATTGTTCTATTTTTAAGAGCTGTCCATTTACAGATAATGTGGACACTTATACAATCATGTTCTTAAATGAATCTTAATAGCAGCTTACAAGATGGGGTTTAGTTCCAGGGAACAATTAGTCATTTATCCCTAACAGCTAAAAAATTAAGGAGGTTATAGCTCAGTTGCAGTCTAGTTACTCTAGTTCTTGGCCAGTTCCTTAAACTCCTTAAATTCACAGTTATTCTAAGTTTTACCTTCTGCCTTCCACACCTTTCCTGCTTTCTTCCAATCCATGAGTCAACAGCTGCAGGAATAACAAACATTAAAATATATAAACATATATGTGCATACACACATATATATTTATACACACACACACACACACACACATATATATATATGTATGTATGTATGTATCTTTCAATTCCAGGCTTCTGCCAGAACACTTTCTTCCAAACACAGATTTGCCCAAAACTTTCCATCTTCTGGCTGGGAATGTGAGAATAAAGGGAGTGATTGGATAAAGTGCAAGGGAGTTAGATGGACTAGCATGGAGAATTCTGCAGAGTAGTGAGAGATGTCACAGCAAGAATGGCTAAAAGCACTAGAATAAAAACCTCTTCAGCCTCTGTAAGGGAGACACTTTATCAGGAATGGTAGTGAGAGGACAAGGGGTAATGATTATAAGCTGAAAGAAGGCAGATTTAGACTAGACATTAGGAAGAAATTTTTCACTATGAGGGTGGTGAGACACTGGAACAGGTTGCCCAGGGAAGCTGTGGATGCCCCATCCCTGGAGGGGTTCAAGGCCAGGCTGGATGAGGCTTTGAGCAACCTGGTCTAGTGGAGGGTGTCCCTGCCCATGGCAGGGGGTTGGAACTTGATGATCTTTGAGGTCCTTTC
This sequence comes from Pterocles orientalis, assembly GCA_011057875.1. Lineage (NCBI taxonomy): Eukaryota > Metazoa > Chordata > Aves > Pterocliformes > Pteroclidae > Pterocles > Pterocles orientalis. Next base: position 54,408 of record WKFP01013526.1, on the reverse strand, counting down.
CAACCCAAACCATTCTATGATTCTATGATTCTATAAAATCTTAGAAGTTCTGCTGTAATCACATAAGAGGTATCTGAAGGGATTTAAAATTACAATAAGCCAAATCAGTGCAACGTTGAAAATTAAAATACCTACATTTCACTGAATTCAGAGAAATAAAAGTAACTTAAGACAAAATAAGACCTGACACTGTATTAAAGTTATCATACTTCTCAATTTATCACAAGATTTAGCTTATTGTGTTTATGTAGATTTTGTGTTCTTAAACAAATTGTGAATCAGAGTGAGGAGGTGAAAGGTACAGAATCTTCAGTAAATTATGGATAAATTGTTAGGACATAATTGAATATTTCTGCCCTTGTGTTTGAAGTTCTGCTATTAGAATTTTATTCTAATTTATTGAAAAAAGTATAATTTAGGAAGAAAAAAAAACATAAGAAATTAATAGAGGAGCAGGGATTTCCTTTGGACAACAGCCTAACACCATAGAAACACAAGAACCCTTACTTGTTAGTATTTAAGACAGAGCTTTATTAAAGCAAATTTCATTTTCATCAATGACATTGTGCAGAACCCAATTCTTCCCTAATGAATGACACAGGCACTTCTGTGGAAACAACTAATGGGAACAGAACCCGTATCTTATTCACAGTGGTGCTGAAAGTGTTACAGAAACTGTCAGTTCAAGTTTGTAAACTGTCAATCTACATCAAGTCTTTTGCAAATTGCAATAAAAAGATTAAGACTTTGCTATAATTAAGATTTTTGAAGCAGCAATGATCAGACCTTTACAGAAAACTGCTACAGTTAACAGTCCATTAAGAAAGATAAGTTGTAGGAATTATTTTTTTCCACTGACATTACATGAACAGTTTTTGCTGCATTGCCTAATTTGGCAAAAAATCCTAAAATATTGCACTTTTTTTCTGGAAAAAAAATCCTTAAAAATGAACATTGATATTTTCCCCACATTTGAAAGACATTCTTCACATGTGTAAGTTTTACTAGTGAAAAAGGTTTTGTCAGGTCCACATAGACTAGTCCTATGAGACAGCTCTGTGTGCATTCAACTAGTTGCTAATCACACCTCCAAATCAAGCTTACCCAACCCCCAATCCCTGCAAAAAATAATCACCAAAAAAATCCCAAACCATGACAACTATGAATTGTATCTTTCCTTGAAATGTAATTCTTTTATATCAGAAACTCTAATTTGGTTTTCCAGATTGGGTTCAAATCTTTTAAATTAGACAGAGTTACAGTAACTGCTTTGGGCCCAAAGACTTAAACTTCAGTAATCTCTGTAATGTAGGTGACAGCGTGTTTAGGGTATGCAAAGATGATGATTCAAGGATGTGTATCGTGCCCCAAGGCACAGATTCTTCCTTCAAGGCACCATGGTACAGCAAGATCAGACCACCCAAATCATTAAGGGATTTGGGTGGTCTTTGCTGTGTGTCCAGGTAGTTGCATTTTGGGATAAAAATATACACTCGTGTTTGTGATGTGGAACTTGGAGTAACGAAAGAGAACAGAAAAGAAGGAAAAATTCATCTCCTCTGTCAGTCACTCATTTATCATGATGTTTTTTGGAGAAAAGCCTCATGGCAAGCAAACTTCCTGTGTTCCCTTCTTGAGTCTGCAACTCTAGACAGGGACTATCCACACCTCAACCTTCCAGCACTGAAGCACCTTCTCACCAGTTACAACCATGGCAAAGCTGTTGTACGGGCAATCACACCAACAACATTACACGTCATTTTCCCTTCAAGTGTATCAAGTCTTTTTCTATCACTCCTTTGATCTACTCTTCACTCAAAAAAACCCCTGTTTTTAGAATCCAGTTTTACTTTTAAAATCTTAATGTTCTGAAGAAAAGTATTGCAAGTTATTGCCCTTATCAAACTGTTACTGATTTTTAGGTGCAGTTTTGAAGACATTCCTAAGCTCTTAGTGGCAAGACCACAGCAAGACCAGAGGCAACATCACAGTATTCTTTCCCTAAATGATTTTTTTTTCACTGTTACTGAATTGTTTTACTATTCACACTCCTGAATACATTCTGAGTCCATGGTTATCTTGTACAACAACAGATTACCCAGTGGAAATCATCAACATGGGCCGGAAGCAGCAGAAGTTATTCTGTTGGGAACCCGATGCTAAAAGATTCCTAGGTATGAGGTTCAAAAGAAAAGTTATACCAATTTTTCATAAGACTACTTGATAATCCATTACTATCATCTATAAAGGGTTCTTTATGCAGTGAAACAAAAAGTTTAAGCTATTTATACCAGTAAAGTAGCATTTAAGGTACTGTCATCAGTCTAACAAAAGCAGAAGGAGCCAGAGGAGTTAACAAAAATATTCATGAAGATGACAAGTGTCAACAGAGAACAAACATTAGTTATGTTGGGGTTTGGCAGCAATGCAAGGGGCAAATCTATAGCCAGCATCACTATGGCAAATCCTACATCAGCTGAAGACCTGTTCAAAGACATGGAGCTTTATTGTAGAGATGTCAGTCCTAAGGGACCATAGTGCTTTCTGGCTCTCCTGAGCTACATGTGGTCTGAGCCACCTCTGACTGCAGAAGCCGGCCATTTCTCCTCACATTGCTTTTGAGATGTGTCCCTTCTAAAACCGACCACATCTCCTTGTTTTAAATAACTGCTCACAAGAATGTTTTTCAGAAAGCTATGCTTGTCATTTCAAATAATTGATGGAGAAAGAAGAGATTCTTTCCTGCCATGGTCATCTTGAAAAGTTTCTTAAGTTCCCTTCAAATCATGTTTTCCTGGGCATGTATTTCCTCAGCAACAGCATTATAACATAGCATAACTGAATCTAGAGATTCAGAAATGTGCAACCTGCTTTTCCATTAAGACAGTGTAGATGATATTTTTCAGTATTAAAGTAATGCAGTCTATATTATGTCAATAAATATTGTACTGAAAAGCATATCAGCAGTATTTATTTAGGTCTTCAGCATGACTACGTTATCAAAAATTATAAGTAGACTCTCATGTTAATTAAATGTGCAAAACCATCTGAAATTTGACAGAAGTCAATGGAAAGACTAACATTCGCATTAATGAGACTTGGATCAGGCCCGTAAAATCAAGTGCTTCTTTTAAGAGGTAATTATACCGTTTGCTTGTAAGGAAAAATGAAAAATCTCATGGATTGGGATTGTAAGTGTGTTTAATGTTTGGATTTTATGATGACTAGCTATGAAACACTTCTGCGTATTATTAGTAAGTGACAGGAAAAAGGGGAAAAATTATAGGACTACTTGACTACAAATAAGAACTGGTCCTTTTTCTGAATGTTATGTATACCTACTTTTCTCAAAAAAAACCCCTCTTTTGTTTAAAAGCAAACCAAAAGCAACAACAAATTTTAAGAACCTCATTCTTAGTTTTCTGTTTCCATGCTTACGTGTGTCCAATATCCCAAAAATTCATTTTGCAATCGTCGTGTAATAAGACACAGTAGCTGGAAATGTTAGTGCTATTTTTAGAAAAAAAGTCTAGGTGGAATATTATATGCAGGCTATTCATGTACTTGCCGAGGGAAAACACTAAAAAAAGAGTGACACTAAGTAGCAAAATAGGTGTTAAATGGCACTATTGTGAGCTGTGGGAGTCTGTTTACTAATTAAACTGCAGAAAAGAGAAGTTGACGTGTAAGTAAGAATTCCCAATGTGACAGTGAAGTCAGATGAGCAGTGAGTTGTGTTATCCCTTGAAAAATAACTTCTTGCTTATACTGGTTCTGAGACAAGGACTGAGGGATGGGCAAGCAGGGACCATCTGAGAGAAGACTCTTTACAAGTCACTACACCTGCTGTACTGATACTGCCCCTTTCACCACCTCAAGTTTAGAAAGACTTCCCTGTTTTAGACTTCCAGCTTCAGTGAGTTATGTGCTTAATTTAACTCCAGCAATAGTTCATATTTAAAATAATTCCTGGAAAGTACAGACATATTCAGCTCTCCTTCTTTTTACTAGTGTCCTAGTCTTCCACTTAATACACTACTTTTCCCAAAAGCCCTGCAACCAATAAGACAAACATCCACATTCCACTGAAAAATACAGGAGAAGGAATTCAAAACTTGCTTTTATTTGAACAGCTTGAAATTTTGCAGTACCAACTACAGTCACTTTTCTAAAACTTTATTAAAAAAAACAAGTATGAAAACAATACATCGATAATAACAATACTGCTGTCAGATTAGGACAAGGGTCCATATCCCTACTCTTTGCTGTTTTTTATTCTCGGCAGAATGCTCAACTCTGTTACAAACAATTTCTTAGTCCACTTGAGTCAGAAGTTAACATGGCAGAAGTGCATCATTTAAGAGCCTTACCTATTATTACCTCTAATGAGGATACCACCATACGTCACGAGTTACTAATTAGTAGTAACACCTATATCGGTTACATCCAGATTTCAGACTAATGATCTTAAAATAGATTCCTCTTATAATTCTTGCTAAAGTTTACATATTGCATTTGTGTAACACTTCGATTGTCTAGATGTTTCATAATCTCTCCAGAGAATAGTTTATGTATTGTCTTGCCTACCTCTCATTAGAAGCAGTATCTGGTTGTAACTTCTTTCCACTTCTAATCGACATATTCATACAAACATCATAGAACTTCAGAATTACTGAAAAGAAGAATATTCTTATCCTCCCCAGAGAAGGCCAAGTGTATTCAATTATGTTCAACTATTAAAGTTGGGGAGGGGGTGTTTTGGGTACTTTGTTTAGTTGGTGGTGGTTGTTAGTTTTCTTAAATCTGGGCATGGATAGTAACTTTCTCCTGAAAACTCCAAAGTTAGCTGTCCACAAAACTATAATTTATTTTTGGTCCCCTATATACCAAAAAATTCTATAAAAATAAATTGGCCAATATTGGATGAAATCACTTTGAAGGTCAAACACATTTTTTCAAATAAAAATCTTTCTTTTCTACAAAATCAGTAAAATAAACATTTCACAATGCTTACAAAACCTTTTGAACAAAATGTAATCCAACTAAATCCACAGAAAACCTTGAACCCAGCTCTCCTAAACTGAAATTCTGTAAATAGTGTTTATCCAAAAGTTAACTACTTATGCGATTAGGGAGAGTCATATAAGCTCTGTGGCTTTAGGATATCTATTCCTCAAATCTTCAAAATAAATCCACGTTGTACTGACATTAAACAGTTGCTTAGGGCTCCTAAGCACAAGTAAAGATACCTGAACACTTAACTTCCAAGAATGCATAGGATCACTTTATAGCCTGAAAGTGCTAGGCAATAATCATGACTGTAGTAGAGGCTCCCAAAGCAGACTTGATCATGCCCAAATCACAGCCAAGACATGCTACCCAGTAGGCATTACAATATCCTCAGTGAGGTAAAATTTGGTCTTTGTGTCATTTATTTATTATTTATTCTATTTGTATTTGCGTACAACTTTTAAATATGTCAACAATTTTATTCTGTCAAATTGGCCAATGGTCTATTCCATATCCTGCACATCATGCCCAGTACATAGATGAGGTTCTGTCTGGAAGTTAACTCACTCAATCTCTCGGTAAGTTCTCACTCTCTCTTGGACTCTCAGGATCTTCTCTTTTCTGGGATTGCAGTTTCAGGACCCTCTCTGCTCCAAGATTGTTCACGGGGAACAGGCTGAGTCTTGGTCATTGAGTGGTGAGCAGTTGCACTGCATATAATTCATTTCTATATTTGTATATTTGTATACTATAATTATTATTTTCAGTTCTATTGTAATTTAATTATTAAATTGCTCTTATCTCAACCTATGTGTCTCTTTTCCTTTTACCCCTTTAATTGTCTCCCCAGAGCCAGGAGGGAGGTTGCTGAGCGAGCAGTTGTGTGTTTTTTGTACTGCTAGTGGGGTCAAACCATGACAGTCTTTAGTCTTTATTTGCTTTGTATTGGAGTTGCACATCCTTTTCACTTTGTGTGCCCCTGATTTATCAGAAATTCAGTAGCAATTTAGAGATAAAAACTAATATATATTCCCTTCTGTTTTCTCTATCACTTGCTAAATTTCATGTCTTTGTCTCATACAATTTAAAGCTGGATAAAAGTTACCTGGAGAGGGGTGAAGTTCCGTACGGGGAGCCTGACCATGTGGCAGAATCCCTGCATGCACATTTAGGAAGGACAGCCGAGGAGGAGCACCCGCTCCCTAGGGCCAGGGCTAGAGCTGTGCTGCACTCCAGGACCAGGCGAGGTCCATTCATGCTGAACTCTACCTGGTTGTGTGTAGCTAATGTGAAGTTATTTCAGTTTGCCTGCCATTCCCCCAGCAATGGTGACAGACACATAAGCATATCCCGAGTGCAAGAGGAGAGAGAACAGATGGATACAGACAGGGGAGCACATGGGGACTGTGGAACCATATTGGCAGTAGTCATAACACATCACCAGGCTAACTGTCGGCACAATCCTGTAGGCAGCAGAGCAAAGGGGAGTTAAGGAAAGATTTGAAAGGATAATCGAGTAGCCCAACAGGCATTTACAACAATCTCTTCTCAAGCATGAGGGGTGGTGCAAGAGAAAGCAGGGTTTGCTGAAACACATAGTGGGAAGTGGGGAAGATGCTGACATCAGAAGCCCTCTGGGAGCAGGAGTGAGGCATTTGACACCGAGTGGAAAATAAGCAGAGAGGAGAGATATTGTGAAGGGTCTTGAAAGCAGAGACAATTTAACATCTGATGCAGCAAACAGAAAGCAATATTGTCAGAATGACTGGCTAGCAAAGCTGTTTGTAGCAGCAGTTTCAACGCATATCAACACAATAGTGAAGGTTGGGTAAGAGCATCAAAACAGAAAAGTTGGGTTTTTTTTCTGCGCTGGATATGATTTTTAAAGTCTGCTTTTTTTCATAAAATAGAAGCTTTGCAACGTAAGCAAAATTAAGGTTGCCTAATAAGAACACCAATTGGCAGATTCTGGCCAGTTATGTATCACTGCATAATACCACCAATATTAGCAATATTACAAATGGAATAGGGTGAAACTGTAATATCCAACAGAAAAAAAATTTGGAAGACAATCAAATGGATGATGGATGTAGGCAGGCACAAATCCATTTAAATCAGTGGTGCAACACACATTTCTGTCAGCTGCAATAGTCTCCCTTGATGTTTCATGAAGTTTATGACAAACAAATTACAATACATGGAGAAAGCAAAACTTGTTATGCACCACACTGAGATACAAATACGGCACAAGAGTTACTTATCAAAACATACATGTTCCACTCCATACAACTTTGGTCAGATAAGACCTCACAGAAAAGGCTTTATTGAGATAGTTCAGGCATAAAACGTGAAGTTTTTGAGAAAGTTAAAAGGTAAAGAATACCTAAACAACCGATTATTTCAACCTATATTTAAAGTGCCACTCATAGCGTTTTAACATGCAAATATTTAGAACTGGACATTTGCAACTGATATACTTTAAGAAAGCTTAGAATAGTCCCTTCAAGACTATTAAATAATAACTATGTAGCTTAAAAAAGTATGTTTATCATCTTTAGTATCTAAAAAGATTTTCAGATTTTTTTCTATCTACCTTCAATAACTTGTTTTATATTTAATTAAGCTAATAGCTAAATGAGAAAGAAATAACTATTTCTCAATAAGAAGAATTATGTATTGTGGACAAGCTGTTCCGAAACACCAGGAAATACAGAGAAGCTAAGTAACTTAACCACATTTGCTAGAATATCCACATGAACAGAGGAGAAAAATAACTAATAATTGCCATATTTTTCACAGTATCACTAGGTCTTCTACAGATCTACAAGTATAATCACTAGTAAAATTGGCTTGGCTCCCGAATCACTTTCATAGAAGACCTCAGCTCCTCATTTTCAGATATTTTCACAGAAATACACATTCAACATTGACAGGTTATTTTTCTCCTCCCCCAATTTGTTCAACAGTTAAAGCAAACAAAGTTTAAATTTAGGGAGTAAAAGAAGTCACTGAGTAATTACTTAACTGCCTAATGGGAAGTGAGTTTGAGTCTCCTGTGAATTTTCCTCATCACACCACAGAAGGTGGCAATTTCTGTCCTCGTTTGGAAGGTTTTTTCTCTCTTTGCTCTAATGTCATACTAAAAGACCTTATAAAAACCTCATGAGCTACACAGTATCACCTTCGGGTGATAACTAAATTAGGATGCAAAATGGTTTATAATCACTTCCTTGGACAAAGGGAAGGAGTCACATCCCCATAGAAATAGAGGGGTCAAGAACTGCCTCTTATAGAAAGCTATAGCAGGGTTTCCTTTGAAAAGAGAAAGAGCCCACGTCTCACATTAAAACTCCTCATATCCCTATTCCAATACACCAACTTTAGTTTCCTCAGTGCTGACAAGGAAAAAAAAACAACACACTAATCAATTGTTTTATTTTTGTTTTCACATTAAATTATTTTCTACTGAGGAACTACAACGTTGTGACTGATATCTATGGAAAAGAGTAAGTCAACAACACTTTGCCCATTGTGCTAGTGTATCACTGAATGCTTTCAGACAAAGAAATATTCATAAGCTTGGCATTTTATACAATAGGATGTTAAAAATCTGAGCAACTTCATATGATTTTTCCCTGAAGAATAGCCTAATGTTACCTAAAAGTTTCTGAACAGCACAGAGATACCTGAGAAGCCCAATTCCAATTGCAAGGGACAGTTTAGTTTAGGAGTAAACAAGCTAGCTGTGCTCAATACATAGTAGTAAGGTTTCATTTATCCCCAAAATTCAACCCTTGCTATGAAATCCTTTATTATGCATATATTTTTAGAGAAATATACTAAAATTTAATATTACTTAAATTTAGTAAAAAAGACAAGGACAAAGTTCATACAGCTTAAATTTAAGTCAAATATTTAATACACCCTATTAGTATATCCAGTTTTTAGGACTTAATGACTGCCAGGTAGTTTAGTATTCTGGAGCTCTCATTCAGCATCATAGAGATTGTAAAGCACCAGTAGAGCTGAAGAGACAGCTTATCTATTAACTGGCTTTCTCATGTTCCCGGGCATGGAGGCAGATGTATAAACATCCTCACTTCCACAGATCTATCAAATCAGGAAATTAGGCAAAATTCTGAAGAAAGCAGAAATATTGTTACAATTGTAAATAAACAAATGCTACAGTTTGAGAGCAAGATAAATTAGAATCTCTGAGCAGAGATAATAACAATAATTTATGAGCTTTTGGTGCTCATTTCAGATATACATTGTATTTTATTATCATCACAAAAAAGTGTACTTTTACAATACCCTTAATATACTGTGATTTATGTACTTAAGCACGTCCATGCAAGAAAGGTCAGCTCTTTTTTTTGTCCACTATAGAGTGTGGAAGAACACAAGACAAATATCTAGTTTTCATGTTTTTACAGGAGACCCTTGCAAGAAAGTGGCATAAATCATTGACATTTCCACTCATTATTTTCAGTGGTTTAGTAGAATTCAGAAACCTCTTCTCTGCTACTTATTGGAAATAAAAATTATTACATAGAAGGGACTCTGAAGAAAGTTAATGAAATAAAGGTTCTTTTGTGAAAACAGCTAGAAATAAAACAGCACCCTACCTTTTAAAGTGAACACAAAATTCTATTGTGGAACAGTGCATTGGAAAACTGGTTTGCAAAGTAAAATCAGAAGTGTGGAAACAGAATAGTACATATAAACCATAGCGCCTCACTCTGCCTTCTGATGGAGGCAGGGCAAGACAGCTTTTATTCACCCCTCAAAAGCAGGAGACCTAAGGATCTACCTGAATAAATGCAGCAGGCACTCGATATTTGTGCTGTTTTGTCACCTAATACATGCAATGAAATGGACCCCTACATCACTGTAAACAAACCTTTCCACAGCCATACCCAGCTTTGTTTCCACATTATTTCATTCTTCAAGACTCCCTAGATACTCAGCCTTTCAATTAAAAGAGACTAAGATGAATCTGACCTCTGAAGTCTTAGCTGAAGTCTGAGTCTTTCCCCTCTAAGAAGGAATACAGTTAGGACAGCTGAGCACTGTAAGTGCCTCCAGACCCCGGGTTCTCTTGCAGTATACTGACAACCCTCTAGAATTGAGGAAAAATAGATACACCTAAGGATCAGAGCTGTTGTAGCATCCCCTTGTTTCCTTGTAGAAGAGATCACATGAAAGCCTTGCAGCAGATATTCTCTCCCTTCTCCTTTAACCATTTGCTGCCCCTCAGGAAGGCATACAATTTTTTCTACAGTGAAGTTTTTATGTTCTGTCAGCATCACATAAAAATCCCCCAGGACATAACTCTTATAGCAGATACATTTGCAGGAACTGTGGCATGAATTCTACCTGTTGTCAGCAGCTGCCAAATTGTCAAGACCCAGTTAGGGAAGACAGCTTAAAGCATCTTACACTCTGGACCTCAGTCGTTGTCAAGATTTTGTTCAACCCAGTCTTTTAGTTCCCCAGTAAAGTGAAGCACTCAGAGTAATTATTGAACTGTCCATGATTTGTTCAAACAAGTTCTCTAAATACAGAAAGCTGGAGATCTTACACTAAGCAATGCTTATCTAGGGAAGTAAGCGCAGCATAAAGTCTAAAGTCCATTCTTAGAGAAATACCCGTGCATAGGATATCACTGGAAGTGCAGTAAAATGAAAGCACATTCATTGCACATGTAGGACTAGATCCTACTTATGTTTGTGTAACTCCAGTGCTCTCTTTGACTTGAAAAAACAGAACTCTTCCCCCATTTAAGAGAACTCCCCAGCCGTACGACCAGCTCTGTGTCATCTGGGCATCATGGCCCGTCTGTTCCTGCATATGGGTCTAGTACAGTGACAGCTTTACTGCGTATTAGTCATGCATCATGTATCACATTTCTTGACGAATGCAAAAGCAGTTTATGACTTGAAGCAAATAATTTTATCCCAAGGGCTTCTCAGAGCCAAGCAAAAGGCCAGGGCTTAGGTCAACAACTCAGGATTTTGGCAACTATTTCTTATCATTGCTTTCTTTGCAAGGGTCAGTTACCCGATCACGTGGGAGAATGTGGCCCTAAGTTATGATAGAGAAGGCACTTTAAGACAATAAGAAGCTGCAGTGGCCATGAGCAAAGGTTATTCAATCACAGAATGACAGAATGGCTGTGTTTGGAAGGGACCTCTTAAGACCATCTTGTCCGTGCTCCCTTCTGCTTACTCAGGGCCAACTAGAGCCAGTTGTCCAAGACACTTCAAGATGGCTTTTGAACATATCCAAGCATAGAGACCCCATAACCTTTCTGGGAAACCTACTTGGGCAGTCCATAACTTGCTGCTAAAGTAGCTGAGGAAACAGGGCTGCCAGAAGGAGGACACTTAACCCCAAGTGTTATTATAAATTGGTGTCTACAGACCTATACAGGCTGCAGCTTAAGTCAGTCAGAAAGCTCCCACCAACTAAAGGTAAGAGCAACTGCATTCAGTTACATGGACAGTTTATCTGCCCTGAAATTGTACCATGCAACAAAGCTGGGTATGGTAACCCCCACGCTAGCACTGAACAAGTGACCCCCCACAACTGCATCACCCTGCTGTTTCCCCAGGACAAGTGAAATTATGCAAATATATGCAACACTGTGTCCAGACAGCACACTTCCAAGCTGCCCACAGAGAGAACGGCTTGGATACCACTGAAATCATACCTTAAAACCTCACTATTCAATACAAGCTTGCCTCTGATTTCACTTTTTAGGGAAAGTCTTAAAGGTAAAACTAACCTGGCAATTTACAGATAAAGACCAATCTTACTATGATAGATTCCACGGTGTATCAGAACAAAGTATAATATAACAGAGAAAAAAACAACCACAGAGTAACAGGCTCCAGTACATAGACAGGTAATTTAGATTTTGCAGTAAAAAACTCCATACCTATTCAACTGACAGGAATATATTATGTCCCACTATAGTTATCCAGCAAGTGCAGGAATATTAAAAATGCTTTACAAATAATTCACTCTTCTAAGTCAAGCATTTCTTAGAGAAATAAAGAATCCTGCCAGCTCCACTCTAAAGGTCATGCCAACTATAAAGCCTAATAAAAAATTTCCAGATGGCAGCAGCCAACTTCCAATAAGATTTAATTTGGTTAATTAACTGTCTTATTTACTAATTTATAGGAGTATGCAGTTCATTTAAATTAACCTCAATTGCTGTCATGATTTAAGCAAGGTTAAACAACCTGAGATAAAAAAAAAAAAAAAGAAAAAGAATTTGTGTGTGTGGGAAATGACAAAGAGGTTATTTTCCTATTGGAAATACTAATACAGTCATTGGGATTTCAGAGGTTCCCATTGTAGCTTAGAACAAGGAAAGATAGGAAATACTGGCTAGATTAAGTTAGTGTAAAGAACTATCTGAGCACAAAACATTCTTGCTACAATTCCATTACTCACTTAAAAAAATCCAAAAACCAACAACAAATCTCTGGGTGAGACTGGAAAACAAATAAAACAACTAAGGGGAATAAGCGAGTGGCCTCAGCCTAGAGGGCTTGTACAGAAAAAAAATCTCCAATGGACACAGTCTTCAGCACTTAAACTGTAGCACCAGTTCCTCACATTTTGGTTCTGCAAAAAGTTAATCCACAATATCAGATTGTTAGTAGTGAAAATCTAATTTCTCTGCCATCTTTTCACACTCACAAGAAGAATTAAATAACCTATTTTCAGCATAAGCCCCGGTGACAATTAGCTACTTCCCTAAGGAAGTAAAAGAAAAAGAAATAAAAGGCAGGACTAGAATGTAATAAGTCATTTGTGGATTTAGCCAGTTCTGATTGCTTATCAGATTCATCTGGGGCGCTGTTTTGTTTAATCCTGAATGAGCTTAGCAAGAAAGGAAAGTTTTCACTGGAGAAAGAAGTTAATCCTTGAAGAGATATAAAACTTCTGAGTTCCTACAGACTGTTCCAATGTGTCTGAAAGATGAAACTTTCTTCTGAGGGAAAAATTGCAAAGACCCTAGTGAGGTGCCTTTTCTTCCTTGCTTGGAAAAGCAAGAGAGCAGTAGCCTGCAAAGCCTGCAGAGACAGGGTTGGATGTGTGTCATCTCCTGGACCCCAGGCATCGCTGTCCCACTCGGGCCACTCCTGGCAGTGGCACAGATCAAAGACTGGGGAGAGCGTGGGAGAGAAGAGAGATTGTTCTCCAAGTTCTTGAATTGCACAAAGTTAGAGGAATAAGCTCACAGCATGTTGATCAGTGTTCAGCAACCATGCCTTTGCTTGCAAGGTATTTAAATTTCAAAATGTTTGGGTTTTTAATTATTGTTCTTTTGTTTTGTTTTGCTAGTAGATTTTGTGCTGCTTCTTTGTTGTTTAAAGTTCTCCAGAGGAGAAGGGTTTTTTTTATTAGTGAAGCTTAAGGAGTATGAAATAACATGAATGAAAGATCCGAAACTTGAAAAAAAGTTCTAAAAATTGCAAAACACTTACTTTAAAGTCCCTGACAATGACAGCTCTCAGGAATATCTATGTTACGAGAGACCAAGTTCTCCCACTGCGTAAAAGTTTATTCATAACCAAAAAAAAATCTGATACACCTATAAACAGTATAGCTGACTTCCTTTTTAATGGAGCTTGATATATCTCCACACTAGGGAGCTGTTTCAGACAGAAATGTTTTTGTGAAATGTTAGAAAGAAACATGTATGCAACAATGAAAATGCACTGCAAGATGGCTTCTTGGAAGGTCAGACATTGATGTGACAGTGCTCTGCACACTACAGTTGTCCCCAAGTTTTCCTGACATTCATCACAATTTCCATCCTCAAAACAAAACATTCCCCAAAAATCTAATCTAAAATCCCCTGAATATGTATAGAAAGCAGAATGTGCATCAACATAAAGCAGGAGAGGTTATGTGCACATTACCGTAGCTGCTGTAAACTCAGAGTGCTGCAAGTTCGGGTATGACAAGATTGCTAAACAGCTCATTTGTACCTGACACTGCGAAGGTACCTGGTGCTCACAAGCAGCAAAGAGCTGGCTGGGATGTGGAATGTCCTTTGCCCCCATCTCCTGATAAGTCTTATAAATTTGGTGATGATTTCAGAAAATAATAGTTTTCTTATTCTAGGTAGGAAGTCTTACCCAGGGGCCTGAGCTCAGATAGCTCACTTAGAGGTGTTTCTAATGGGCAAGTAACAAAGCAATTCCGTGCACAGAATTTGGTAGACTGTTTTTCCTGCAATTTCTTGTACAGCTTTCTTATGTCCCATTAGTGAGAAATAAGAAGTGATATGTTCCAAACAAGGATACAGAGAAAGGCCTCTACAGTGTGTAATGCCCAGCTGGGAGAGGAACAAGTGGTTACTGCCAAAGAAGGCTCCTGCCCATGCATCCTGTCTGAGGCAAATGCTCCCCGGCTTTTGAATGAGGATTGACAGAGGAGTGAAAACAACAAAAAAAGATATTAGGAAAAAGTAACACTTTCAGAGCAAACGTCATGCATCTCTGCCTAAAACACAGACTTGTTACCATGTGTTGTATACAACCTCTGTGCCTCAGCTGCGCTCTGAGCACATTACTGTTCCTTGGGGCATCACTGGGAGGTTTCTCACCCAGAAAATGTTGAAAGGGAATTGGTTTAATGGTATATCTAGCTAATTCAGAGTGTAGCACATTTAGCTGATTAATTTGAAAAGAATCTCTGCTTCGAAACAAAACCCAGCTAGACAGGATTTGCACATAGGTAGTTTTAGCCAGGACCAGATTTCAGCCTGGGCAGAACTGGCACTCTAAGCCAGACATGGCAGTGGTTTTTTTTTGGTCATTCCTCCGTTCTCATTTTGCTTCCATTATGGCCAAAAATAAGAAAGTAGAAGCAGCATATTGCTTTAGGAGCTGACACAGCTGAAACTCTCTTCAGGAACTTCGTGAAGTAAGGAACAGAGACTCTCTTGATTGACCTGTAACCAAAAAAGTTATATTCTGAAACAACTGCATTAGTTCTATAGCTAAAATATGTGTTCTGAAATATGTATTGCCAGGCAAAGCGATGTAGGATTAAGAAGTGCTTTTTGTAAGGATTCTCACTCTATTTCCTTCTAGTAGATATTTATTAGTCTTTTAAACTTTTAGTTTGGAAATTTTCCTCTTGTCTTAAACTGTCTGAATAAATGTTTGGATTGCAACATTTATTTCCGCTATCTCATTTCCTTGAATTCCAGTGGTAATTTTCTTGCTAAGACAAACAAGCTAAGACTGTCAGAGTGTATTTGGAAAAAACAGTGACTCCAATTTCAAATAGCTAACTTGAGAGGTGTTAAAAGGTTCTGAGATATATACAGTGCTTACTATTATTAAGAGGTTGTTAATGTGTATCCACTTGGACACCTGAAAATGAAACATCCAGAGCAGTTTTAGCAGCACTCTGATGTATTTTGTTCACTGCTTTCTAACCTATTGTAGATAAGTTCTACAGTCTTTGTGATTATTTTTTTTTTGACATTTTATATTTGGAGATTTTTTCGACTATTTGCAGTGGCGAGGTTTATAATTTTTAAATTTTGACTCCATCTGCCTCTGTCAGTCATGTTATTTTTTACATTTTCTATCATTCTATTACTTAACTGTTTACTATTTAATATGGAAAAGCACATATACAAAAATTAAAAACAGTGCCAAAAAGCAACTACCTCTCTGAGAGCCTTAATGTGAGTACCCCAAAGTCTTCTGCTCTTGTCAATGGTAATTTTTCTGTTGACTTGTTCAGTTTTCATCTGTTCACCTTCTATGCGCTTAGCCTCTTCCTACAA
This sequence comes from Pterocles orientalis, assembly GCA_011057875.1. Classification (NCBI taxonomy): domain Eukaryota; kingdom Metazoa; phylum Chordata; class Aves; order Pterocliformes; family Pteroclidae; genus Pterocles; species Pterocles orientalis. The sequence continues at coordinate 38,567 of WKFP01013526.1, read as the reverse complement.
TCAGCATCTTATTCAGCTCATTTGTTTTCACATCCTAGCTCATCTCTCCACAGATCTCCTCAAGGCCTAACATTTTAAATATATTCCTGCTGCAGTTCAGTCACAACATTTCACTTTTCTTCTTAGCCAAGAAAGGGAAGTTTAGGGTCTTCTAAAGTATCCACCATTCCTTGCTTGCTTATATCCTCTACTTCTTTTCCTAGACTCTTAGAAACTCTGTGAGTGGAACACTAGACATTATCTATAGGCACCATCTACTGTTGTCTCAGAAAGGTTTGCTAATAATGACTCCATGAACATTCATTAGGATTTTTTTCTCTCAATCTCTTCATTTTATTTTTTTTTAATATTATTTTTCCTGTGGTAATCCATAAACTTACACAAAACTACTTATAGAAGTGTACCTGTAAGAGAATTATTTGCCTTTCATATCTCTGTGTTGACAAGGAAACTGGTTAAAAATTCTAACTTCACCTGTATCAGAAATTGACCTCTTGAGCCAAGAATGGACTTAAATATTCTTTTTTGTCTCATAGCTCTAATTTTAAGATTAGCTACTTATAATCATTTTCACAAAAGTACACTGCACAGATAAATCCATTTAGAAAGTTTAGTTAACCCCTTACATCAGTTCTTCAGTGGGGTTGATCTGATCGGGTAGAGTAAAGGCTTTATTTTACATCTGCAGTCCAAGCCATGTTCGTTCTTTTAAGGACAACTAAATCTGTAATATTTTTTATTTGCTGCCTTAACTCAGACTCCTTATTTATATTTGTAGCACAGACCTTTAGCATTATCTTGACCATAAACTTCCCTTTCAAAATTTTGGTATACTACTCACAATCTTTGTGACAGCCTCTCCTACTACAGCGGTTTGTCTCCACTCTAAAAAATAGTGATTTAATGTCTATTTTCCATATGTTGTAGTTTATTTGGCATTCTGTGCCATCAGTCCTGCCTACTTATTAACTTATGTTGGTATTGTCCTGGCCCCTGTACAAATCTGTTATGAGTCATGAGGATAGAGATTCATGGCAAGGTTTCCACATAATCTGCCACAGTTAGTCTTCTGCAACTTAATGCAAAACATATCAAATCTTACAGTAATTTTATACTGACTTTCATTATTTTTTGATTCAGCATCAGTCTTTCTCATCAGCAGAAAATAATCATGCATAGAGAAGTAGGAAAAAGTAATACTGGGAATCAAATTAGAGTTTGGATCTTCTTTTTGCAGCTTCAGGATGAGAATATTCTAAATGTTCCGAATATATACCTTGACTGAAATGCATATGCTACATGTAAGTGGCAATGCAACTTTCAAATGTCAATGCATATCTGGGATGTTTATTTCTACATAAACAGAACCGGAACATATGGCCAACTAAGTATATCAGCAAACACATTTTACTCCTGAGACTGTGACTTGAAAGAATGTACTATCATATGCCCCTTCTAGGTATTGATTCTTATCCCTGTTCAGCTGTCCAGGCACAAAAAGAATGATGTGCTTACGGAAACAGCAACATGGTTGATTTGGGGGACAAACTACTAAGCCTTGAAATATGTATACTCTATTGTGAATGTGTTCAAAAGAGGAAAAATGTTGTTATGTGCTAAGAAAAAAGTTTATTTTTCTTCATGTCTCCTCTATAATTTGACTTCCATCATTTAAGCTATTTAAGAATAAGGTGATGACTTTTTAAACTCCTAATATGGAAAAGAGAAAAAATATCAGCACTGCACTATCTCAGCATTGCTTTTTCACTTAAAAGGCAAAATTATAAAAATGGTAAGGATGTAATTTCCACATTCTGAAAGTCAAAATAAAGGTTTATTTGTCATAACATAAAATTTTGTATGAAAAATTTAATAATATTTATTCTGGAGGAACTTAAAAAAAAAACCTGATCATTCTAGAATAATTGTTATCTCATGTTCAAAATTAGGCCAGCTATAGCCTCACAAATGAGTAACTGGGAGACATAAAAGATGGTGATGAGCAGAATATGATGCAGATGCTGTCAGCAGGGTAAGACTTCAACAGAAAAAAAAATCATATTTTTCAAATTTATTAAAGAATTTGGAGGCAGTCAGAGAAATTCCTACGTTTTAAACAGACTACTGAAAATATAAAGCTCATTCTTGTAGTGTTCTATTTATGAATTTACCAAAAAAAACCAAAACAGAAGGATGGACTCCTAGTTTTTAAGGCAATGAGTGGGAAAAGCAGCACTGTTTGAAATACTTTTTTTAGTTTCTGTGTCTGAAGAATCCTTTTCTAACCTCTATTTATGCCTGTCAGAAATCAGCCCTCTTGGCTAACAGATCAATGTACTAGCAGTAGTCCATCTGGTTGGAAACCCTGAGGAGGATCTACATTTTTGCAGATAAAACAGGCAGGATTGCAGTCAAGTTAATAGACTCAGACAAAATGACACGGTCAACTTTCATTTTTAAATAATTGGCTATGACATAAAGAAGTGGAAAGTGGAACAGAGAAAAAAAATAAAGGACTGAATTAAATTCTGTTTGAGGATGCCTATTTCAACCTACAAATACATTAGGATACAAAGAAAACTATTGCTGTAGTATTTTAAGACAGTATATCTGTAAAATGACAGTTTGACCGCAAGAAGTAACCCAGACACCAGTACCTGGCTGGTTCTAATGATGACCCTTCTAAAAGGTGAGTGCTAATGTATTCAGAATCATGTATATATGTCTTTTTCATCTGTTTAGTCATACATCATTACTCACTAGCTAGGGGCAGATTTACTAGGTTTGGTGTTATGTAGAATGCCATAATCAGTTTCACCGACTAATGTATCCAGAAGAAAAAAATTGGTGGGTGTACAATGTAAGCACATCAAACTCCTTTTAAAAACCCTGAAGATCATCTTTCATCTCTACCCTTAAAAATTTGATACCATATGTTGCCTTCCTACCAGGATTCACAAAACTGTGGGCTATGGGACTGAGACATTCTTTGCCTTTGTGTATTCTTGTAACGCTTGAGACACTACTGTTAAAAAACCATAAGAAATACAGCAAGAGAGAGGTTATAGTGATGGTTTAACATTTTTCAGAGGGACATTATGTAGTATATTTAATATATATTTTTTAATATTTATTTGCTTGTACAACCAAAAAGTGTTTTCCTACAACACAGTTCCAAAGTTAGTGTGACAAAGCCAGAGGTACCACAAACTGTACCTCATCTGGGGTCTGCCAGCTTCCTGAAGATGTTCCCAAACAGTGTAGCAATGCCATATGACTTAATGCTATGATGCGTCTTACAATATATGGTATTTTTCTTAAAAACTTCACAGCAAAGATCTGCAGATTACTGGAATTTTTTGTTTTCAGAATGAACAGATAAGGTCTGAAGTTTATGATTACAGTTTGTGCTTGAGCTGTAAGCAAAATACATACTACAAACCCACATCAAGAGACCAATCAAAACATTCAATATTTGTCCATTTAAAAAAAAAATGTATCTTTGGAAGCTTGATTTGTGATTTTGTTTAAAAAAAATACAGGTTTAGAATTTTATTATAGTCTAGGCAATGCTGCAGCAGGCTCTTGTGATTAATTTAATTTAGACTTGTATATTTCACCTTTCAGTCTTCAACTGTGTTCTGTAACCTGCTGAGATCCTTCAAATCTGTGTTCAGATATAGAATAATTGTTGTTTCTTCTTATTTAGCTGTGTCCATTTTAGGAGCAGTATAAAATATTTATGCTCCTTAAATCTTGTTAAAATAAATCTATTGATACAGTAATTAAAATTGCATTTGTAATATTACTGTCTCTTCTATATTTATAGCAGAAACCTATAAAATCTTCATAGCTTTACCATTTTTTAAAAGTATGAACCTGGGTTTGACAGGTGTAAGCTTGAAGGGATGTTAGACGAGGAAAATAATTACCTACCCTCATCAGCTCCTGTAGAAGTTTACTAAAGTCTGTCTCCGTAGGTAGATTTTAGTCAGGTCTTCACGCGTAAAACTGTGCCCATTAATTACAACATATTTCAAATACAATAAACTTTTAGATAGTGTCTCTGTTCCTTGTAAGGAAGTTCTCAGTCTGAGCAATTAAGTTCAGTGTTGTGGTATTAAAAAATCATTTTCATTTTTGTCCTCATCAAAGATGAAGAAAAGTCTCCAGTGCTTTTTCTTGTCCCTAACACCTTTGTAAAGATGTGGAAGGTGGAGAGAAATGTCACCTGAAGTAAATTGAGAGCAAGACAATTAAAGCAATCTTTAAAAAAAAAATTATATGAGAGACAATGCCTTGTAAGGTATAAAGATTTCAGATTTTTAGCAACCTATACTGGTAGTTAGCAACTTTAAAGCATATATACTTTCCACTTAGTACCATTAGGTCTTAAATCAGAAATTATATCCTGAGAACTTACATTCACCTAGCTGTCATGTTCTTATATTGTTGCAGGTTCATTGACAGACCTGATAGCTACTAAGGTACTATTCTGCTTTCAACACTTTTCAATTCTCAGGCTCCAAGATTTTCTTCTGTGTATTATCTTGGATATTCTTAAGAAGATGTTAATGTAATCAGGTCATTGCCTGAAATAACGGGCAGTTTAAAAAGCTGTGAGAAACAAACTTTGCTTGTTGTTATTTTTCACACTGAGATTTTTTTGGTTATAGGAATTTTATTTTCTTTTTCAAACATCATTGATTAAAAAATAATAGATGCCACCAAATAACAGGACTCTGCTTTCCTACCTGTACTACTGAATACACAAAATTTAGAAGGCACAGCTGGAATTGCTATACCAAGAACTTATATCAGCCAATAGTATAAGTCCATCAATACCAAATATATCATCTTTTTCCATATTCTGTAGCACAGTTTTCTTTTTTTCTGTGTAAACATCCTTGTAGTGAAGAACACTAAAACCAAAGGGATTTTCTGGATGATAGAACACAGTATGCTCTGCTGTCACCAGCAGCCAGAGTTCTCTTTCGTAACATATTCAGCCTTCTCATAACTCCTATGGGGCAACTAATACAGAACCTGACTCTGATAACTTTTAGGAAACTTCTAATATGTGTCTGGAATTAACTGACTTTTATACGTACCAGCACTGCTGTTAATGATCTTTTTAATCCCTTCATGCACATATAGACAGAAGGATCAGATTTTACTTAGGCTAAAATCCCTGAAATCATTTTCTGTATACTTGTACTGTTTTGAATTACTATATTTTAAACTTGGGTATTTGGAATCATCAACACTATAGCACTACCAATCCCTTATCTGCATCAGAAACATTTTCCTGATATGTGTTAACTTAGGGTTTTTCTCATATTTGGATACTCGCAGCAAAATCAGATGGATCTGAAGTGAAATTCTGGACTGGACTATTGCATGCCTTGGTAACAGGCTACCCTCATGTATGGCTGCATCTTGAACAAAGTAGGAGGCAGAAAATATTTGGGCTCAGCTTATGATCTGTGATCAAGTAATGTACACAGGTCTTCTAAAACAGATGTGCCACCCACGACAGAAAAAAAAACAAAAAAAAAACCAACAAGGAAAAAAGAATGTTTGAGTTTTCCAATATTGAATTTTATCTAAAGTCTTTTAGTCCAGTGTTCAAGGGCATCCAGTTTTTCCTGTATATCTGAGTCCCCTGCATTTTTAAAGTACCTCGTAACTTTAGTTTTCAGCAGATGTATCCCTTTATCACAATTTTTCCCCCTCATTTCTAACTCTCTTGATAATTACACTGTAACAAATACTTTTCTGTGTAACATTTTATGACTTTGAGAGAGATCAGGATGAGAAGTACAACAGTTTCTCTAGAAAACCAAAGTAAATTCTTCAAAATACCTTCAGTTCATTCCATTGGAGTTTGGCACTGCAAAACCTCAAACTTAGCACTTGGTTGTTTACAAGTTTCAAATTGTGACCATCCTCCACCACACAATACTCCCAAATTAACTTGGAAGAATGTGAATACCTGCGTATCATTACGATTTTATATTTGGAAGTCAGGAGCATGACATTATCATCAAATATTTATGTTTACAGTCTCCACCAGCAGTGTTGATGCATCAATTTATAGATGCCTAGTCTTTCCTCCCATCGCTTCTATTGGGATTTTCTAGGCTGTTTTGCAGGCTCACCACCAGAAGTAGAAATTCAAAGTCCTAGGTCTTAGTGTAGGTAAAGATGGCCAGATTAATTTTACGTGTTCATGTGTGTGTGTGCAACCAAGATTCAGAATTAAAAACACTTTTAAAACCTCAAGAACAGTATTGCTGAGACGTAACAGCTCACCCACTGACCTTATGAAGATCTGGTCAAATCAGTTTTACAGAAGAGGAAATCCTAGGCATTCAGTGAAGGTATATGTTCCTAAATTCTTGAACAGATTCTAGGTCTACATATTCTTTTTAAGATTTGAATTTTATTTCCTGTTCCTTTAGAGAAAGTGGTCATGTTTTCTATTATTTTGAATAGATATTTCTATTACCCATACTTATTCTCTTCTCTTCTCTTCTCTTCTCTTCTCTTCTCTTCTCTTCTCTTCTCTTCTCTTCTCTTCTCTTCTCTTCTCTTCTATTCTATTCTATTTATATATACCCGTATATTTGTTTGCACAGCTTCACAATGCATGGCCAAAGTAGGTCACTAGCAGGTAATGAAACTAAGAATTTTTTCTTCTCTTCACAGGTAAATGTATCCATTATCCTCTGTTCTGAGAAATGTATCATGTGTTCATCAAAAAAACCTAAGAACTGTCAGTTTGATGAAGTACAACTCGCATCTCATTAGTGTTGAGCACAGAAGCAATATTCTACATCAAAAATGACTGCTAAAATATTCACAATTACCAGCTGTTCAGCATCCATTTCATATAGATAAAAAACTTGTCAAATTTAATTTGTCAGATGTTTTCTGCTGTCATACCTTTTTCATCCAAAGTACTGAAAAGTTATAAAAAAACTCTTTGTTTTATTCTTGACAGGTATTGTACAGGCAAAAAAAAATAACATAAATATTATGTATCCAGATATAATAACTACGTAGATGGATAATCTTAAGAAAGTTTCTTCACCTTAAAAGCTGTATGAACTATTTATTTTTAAGTGTTTGTCTTTTCCAGAAGGAGGGTCAAAATTCTGTTAGTTTTAGTTTGTTCATTTTGGATACTGCTACAATGGGCAAAATAAGTAAAGAATTAATAGTATCTCAGTATATATTATTTGGTATCTTTCCTGGGGCAGGGGCAGGGGGGAAAGATATATTTCTTGTAAACAGAAGATGAAAAACACACCCTCATTTGAGTGTGTGGGGCAGCACGAGGAGTGATTATTCAGACCTCCATGATGTTGCGAAGAAAACAACTTCTTACTCGTCAATAGATCACAGAGGAAGAGTGAGCCTCAAGCATTCTGGAGGCAAAACCTAGTAGTTTAAAAAAATATTATTTAATAGGTGGGTGAGGAGTCTGGGAATGGCTTAAATAGCACACCAGAGGCCAGATTGTAGAAGGCAGCAAGAAAGTTTAGCCAGCTCAGATAAGGTCCTGCTTTACATTGTCGTTTGGGGGAGGTATATGGAGATGATTATTCCCCTTTATTCTGTGCTTGTGAAGCTGCAAACTGGAGCAATAAGACTAGAATGAGCTTGATGGAGAACCACACGGATGGTTTGGAGCCATATAAGAGGCTGAGGGACTTGGAATTTTTCAACCTGAAGAAATATCTGTAATCTTTTGGTTCTGGAGCCATCCATTGGACCCATTTAACCAATCTAGCCATCCATCGGACCCATTTAACCAATCTGCCGAGGGTCTTTGAATTCACTGCTCCTATACACCAAAACTCAGCTATACTACAGTGCTACATATAAGATGTCACTGTCACTAGGGCCTAAAGTATGAAGTAAACTCATCTCATTTCAGAAATGTATGCTGCAACATTTTTAAGCATCATGCTTTAGTAATTAATATGTACAGGAAATTTAAAGAGGTTCAGTTATTGCTAAATAAAACCCTAATTTTTTTCAGTCAGTTCACATGAAATGTGTCCTGATATTGTCTGGGACAGAGTCACCTTTCTTCACAGCAGCTAGTAACAGGCTATGTTTTGAATTTTTTATATATCTCTATATTTGTATATATTACTATCATTTTTATTTTCAGTTTTATTGTATTTCAATTATAAAATTGTTCTTATCTCAACCCATGAGACTCTTTCCCCTTTATCCCTTGATTTTCTCTGCCCCATCCCAAGGGGTGGGGAGGGTGAGCAAGCAGCTGCGCGTAGTTTGCGTCTAGCTGAGTGAGTTAAACCACAACTAAAGGTCTTTTATTATTTTGCCCAGTCTGACACATGAGAATACTGAGGAAAAACCTGCTCGTAATAAATCTCCTTTATTTGTAGGTATCCTTAGCAATTATTTCCCAAATCCATTTTCTTTTCCTTTTTCATCAATAAGGCTTTTGTTCCAGAATGAGAGCTCACAAGTGGAGAAAACATTAGCTTTCATGAGTGCCCAGTAGAGATATTTAGTTTTTCCAGGTTTCCAAATGAAGTTTGAAGCACATTTATTGATTAAATTTATAGAGAATCCTCTCAGCATAACACTGACTCTTGTTCTGCTGACTCCTAGCAGAAAGGTTATAGTTTATTTTGATTTAATAAATGAAAACACGCATAAAAGGGAACTCCCCACCATCATGTTGTTTTAAACCAGTTCTCAGTTTTGGTGGGATTGGGAAGTTTAGTCCTTTGCTCGGACTATTTTTTAAAGACTCAGATGAAGGCTGTAGCAACCACACCAAATATCACCTTGGTAAGTCTCCACTTTGTTGCAACCTGATTTCATAGAGTCCTGCATGAAATAAATAACAATGAAATTGTTTCTTTACAAAATGTCTCCACTTAGCTATGAACTAGAATCCAAATATTTAGCATTTTCTCTTTGTTTTAGGTCTGATTGCAGTGTAAACCTGGTGGTATATCTACATATATCCCAGTGATATGACCTGTGACTTCAGACTCTCTCCTGTGGGTTAACATTCATGTTTCACCATGAGGACTTTTCTTTCTGTAGCTAGAGACAATGTCGTAAAAAGTCATTTCTCTGCATCTTTGAAATTGACTTTGTCACTCTTAGTATTCTAACAGTGGCTATATGTTTGTAATGTGAGGAAAACTTTTTGACCTAGAAAAATTGCAATCTAAATTGATTATACTCTTTCTTTTTATCCATATAGCATTACAAAACATGGCCCAGTTACTTTACATGTTGTGTGATCTTAGGAAGTATTCAGTAAATAACAGAAAATATTTCAACCTATGAGGTCTTTGAATATTCAGTTTAGCTTTTTGTTAGTCACCAACTTGTGTGATTGATCTCCTTAGGCACATAGCACTGTCTACATCTTCATTAGATGATTAAAACTTTTTAGAAAGGAGAATGACAAATCACGAACAATGGATAGCGAATATGTTTGTCGTCATGGTATGACCCAGCTGGCAGTGAATACCATGCAGCTCCTCACTCATCCTCCCTGTTCCTGGGGAATGGGGGAGAGATTTAAAGGGAAAGGAGACTTGTAGGTTGAGATAAGAACAATTTTATAATTGAAATACAACAAAATTGAAAATAAGAATGATATTAATAATATTAATAATAATAACAATAACAAATAATTATGCAAACATACAAATGAGTGATAGACAGTGCAACTGCTCACCACCTGATGACCAAGGCCCAGCTTCTTCCTGGCTAATGACCCTGGAGCAGGGAAATTCCCAAAACTACAATCCTGGAAAAGAGAGAAGAGCCCAAGAGCCTGAGAGCGAGGGAGAGAGCTTCCATATAGCCTCTCATAACATACTGGGCATGAAGTGTATGATATAGAATATACCATTGGACAATTTAGGTCTTAATCCTAAATGTGAGGTGGAATCCTAGGCTAGCAAAAGGGGCTGTGCTCCCTCCCATTTTCTCCTGCACCTGCAGACACTGGAACAGCATGAGAAACTAAAAACTCCTTGGCTAGCCTGGCAGCAACTATAAACACCAGTATGTTGTTAGCCTTCTTCTCAGCACAAATTCAACACATAGCCTCATACAAGCTTCCAAGAAGAAAATTAACTCTATCCCAGCTGAAACCACGACACTTGTTCCTTCTAATGCATGTATTTGCATGCTTATAAGGTTACTACCCAAAAAACATATGCAAGCCAAGTCACATTCACATGGATGCTATTAAATACTGAGCACACTTGTGGGTATTGATCAACTGGTATTATGAATTGTAACAAATTATTACAGACGCTGTGTCAGCAATATCTCATATGTACCTAGACAACAAGAGATTGCAAGACATTTTTCCTTTAAATCTACATGTAATATTACCTTTTTACTACTTTCATTCTTGTAACAAGCCTTACCTGGACACAGTTTACTTTGAATGAATAAAGAAACTCTTAAATACTTCTTTCTGTTCTCCTGATAATTGCCATTCTTTTTCTTTTTCTTTTTTTTTCTCTCTAAAGCAATTGAAGAAAATCTTCCATATTCTAGACATACCATAATTTATTTCCTAACCACGGTGAAATCCTGTTCCATTTACCAGTCCCTTGAACAACATCTATGTCTAGCAGTCAGGGCAGATGTGTTTCGTAAGCTACCTTAAGTCCTGATTGCTTTTTTTTTCTGGGGACGATGTGAGCGCATAGTATACTCCTGTTAGCATCTTGGGTTTCCTTCCCCTCATTGTCTCTGGGTTTCTTCCTCTGAAATTCAAGGATATGAACTCAGTACAAATATGGGTTCAACAGCTTATGCAAATTAGACCCCCATATAACAACTTTTTTGTGTTGCAACAACTCCAAATATCAACACATAGACAGTTGTAGGTATGATATCAAAGAATGAAGATTCACGAAAAAAATGTCCACAGTCTTGAGATTCCCCCATTTTAAATGAAAAGTCAGCTGCGTCAGATTTCAAGATGTACCTTTCTCCTTTTCTCCCATATGCCTCTAGCCTGGGCCCTTCTGCATCACTCTTGAATTGGGTGGTCCCAGAAGCCTAGTGGAGAGTGTGTGATTACTCTCTTGACCTCCTATTTCCAGAAGATGACTCATGGGTCCCAACCATATTCAACTAGATGGATAGGCAATATTTTTCTGCAAACAAAGCCTATTTAGAATTTGACAGGTTTTGGTGTCCTTGGCATATGTATTTCCCACATGAAAGGCCATCTAGCTATTAATTCCTCAGAGCTAACTGATGGATCGAATATATTATACTAGAAAAAATGCATTCTTCATATTTTTTCCAGCTAAATTTCTGCTGATGTGAAATGTACTTAGCAGTTCCCAGTATCCTGCACCTTATTTATGTTTGATAAACACAATATAATAAAATTCTTCAGTTCCATAATATACTCTTCATACTTAAAATAACATCCAGAAAAATATAGCCTCCAGAAAAAGATTATTAAGGGTCTCCAAATCAGAAAATCAGACAGTATTTTTAGTTGGTGATAGTCTTTAAAATGAAAATAAGCAAGTAAAACTAAGCTTCAAGAAAATTCCTGGGTCATGGAGACTCATTAAATATTTTATAAAAGTTGTTCCCGTCTAGACAGAAATCTGATGTAACGGTTGCATACCAGTAGCCACAAATAATCAATATGACAATTTTGGCATGGAAGCATAAAGTTGGTTGCAACAAAATCAATAACAGCATGAATCATCACGTCCTGGTATGCTAATTATGGTTCTAACTTTAACCATTAGTATCTGAATAAAATATAAGTTAAGAATATATCCTCTACAGCTGTCATTAGTAGTAAGTGCCGACAACTAATCATCAACCTTTTCTGAAAGTACTAGATGTTTTATTAATGCACTGCATCAGTAGATTATATGAGTAGATAAAAAGTAATTCTCATTTTAAAAAATCCTTTCATAACACTAAATCTGATAGGTCTTAATAATGAGCTTCTATGTATTTGTATGCTTTAAGCAGCTTATACAGGAAATTTGTTATCCTTTTTAGCTTAGTCAATATCAGTTTGTTGTCAGCTTGAGGCATTTCAATGTAAGTGTGATTTGGCCCCCACGCAAGGGCAAACCCATCACAGTAAGTTATCATACAAAAAATTCTTCAAACGGCTTTTTCTTGCTGCCCCAAATACACCACTGATAGGATGGGGACAGGCGCAGACAAACAATTTATGTTCCTCTCTACGTAGTTAATGGTTGAGTAAAACAGTCTAGGAAAAAAAAATCTCTGAAAACTCTAGATAATAAAAACTAAAACTTGTACTGTGATGTGCAAAGCATTTGACACTGGCCCACATGACACCATTGTCTCTATACTGGAGAGACATGGATTTGACAGAAGGACAACTCAGTAGACAAGGAATTGGCTGGATGGTCACATTTAAAGAGTTGTGGTCAACAGCTCAATGTCCAAGTGGAGACTGGTGATGAGTGGAATTCCTCGGGGGTCGGTACTGGGTTGTTTAACATCTTTGTGAGAGACATGGAAGTGGGATCGAGTGTACTCTCAGCAAGGTTACTGATGACACCAAGCTGTATGGTGCAGTCAACACCCGTGGGGAAGTGATGTCATCCAGAGGGACCTGGACAGGCTTGAGAGGTGAAAACCTCATGAAGTTCAACAAATTCAAGTGTAAGGTCCTGCACATGGGCCAGGGAAACCCCAAGCACAAATACAGGCTGGGAAGGGAATGGATTGAGAGTAGTCCTGAAGAGAAGGACTTGGTGCTGCTAGATGAAAAGCTTAATATTACTCAGCAAAAAAACCCAAAAACAACCGTATCCTCGGCTGCATCAAAAAAAAAAGCATGACCAGCAGGTAGCAGAGGTGATTCTCCCCCTCTACTCTGCTCTTGTGAGACCCCACCCAGAGTACTGCATTCAGCTCTGGAGTCCTCAGCACGGGAAACACATGGACCTGTTAGAGCAAGTCCAGAGAAGGGTCACAAAGATGATCAGAGGGCTGGAGCACCTCCTGTACAAGGACAGGCTCAGACAGTTAGGATATTTAGCCCAGAGAAGAGAAGGCTCCGGGGAGACCTTATAGCAGCCTTCGAGTACTTAAAGGGCACCTACAGGAGAGATGGGGAAGAACTCTTTATCAGGGACTGTAGTGATAGGACAAAGAGTAATAGTTTTAAGATGAAAGAGGATAGATTTAGATTAGATATTAGAAAGAAATTTTTTCCTGTGAGGGTGGTGAGGCACTGGAACAGGTTGCCCAAAGAAGTTGTGGATGTCCTGTTGCTGGAAGCATTGAAGGACAGGTTGGATGAGGCTTTGAGTAACCTGGTCTAGCGGGAGGTGTCCCTGCCTATGGCAGGGGGGTTGGAACTAGATGATCTTTAAGGTCCCTTCCAACCCAAAACCATTCTATGATTCTATGAGTGTATGATGTATAATGTATTCACCCAGCTGCTGAAAGAAATAATTTATAATCTCACCATTTGTGACTTCGAATATGATATGGTTTAGAAACAAGTTTTCCCTATGGTCATTCTTGGAATTTTATCTTTAATTCTGTGGATGCAAGGAAAAAAAATTATCCATTCTCATATGTATAATCACACATGTTTAAAAAAAGTAATAACTTTGTTAGAAGATTATAACTATGGTTCCTGTTGTAGTTTTGATCCTGGCTAGTGGCCGAACACCACAACAATTGCTTGCTCACCCTCTCTTCTCCCCACTTCCAGGATACACAGTGGTGCTGCTCACCACCCAATGATCAAGGCTCAGCCTATTCCCAGCTAACAATCCCAGAGCAAGGAGAGTTCTGAAACTGCAGTCCCAGAATGGAAATAAGACCCTGAGAGTCTGAGAGACCAAGACAACCCTGAGAGAGGAGTGACCCAGAGGGCGACAACCCAGAGAAAAAGAGAGTACTTCTTGACAGAAGGTCATCTACATAGTGGGCATGAGGTGCATGATATGGAATATACCATTGGACAATTTGGGTCCCAATCCTAAACCTGAGCTCAAATCAGAGTTGCGCTCCCTCTCAGCTTCTCCTGCACCTGCAGACACTGGCACAGCAGAGAAGCTGAAAAGTCCTTGACTGTCCTGGCAGCAACTATAAAAATCAGAATGTTATCAGCCAATCAGTGCAAATCCAAAACATAGCTGCGCACTAGTTACTGTGAAGAAAGGTAACTGTGTCAGCTGAAACCAGTACATTCTGATACAGTTCTGGTAGGCTGAAGCAAAGTTTGTCTTGCAGATATTTTTTTTTTTTTAAATTGACAGGTAACAGTTACTTGTTTTCCCCTATTTCAAAGACAGTTTATTGGGTCTGTAACTATTGTGGTGCGAGTGGCTGAGCTGAACAAGAACATAGGATCGTCTCTAGGGAGGTGGAGAGGATGATGAAATATTTGGAGAAAAGTAAGTATGCAGCAGTACAACATAGAATTATCTAGAATTTACACTGGCCCACAAACTTCATACTGGTCAAACAATAATGATGTGCTACTTTTTCAAGAGAAATCAATGTCACTGTGACAGGTTTAAAGATAAATGTTTTATGAGGAACAGTGAGGTGCCATGTCATTCTTCTAGATGTTGGTGAAGCTTCAGCCAGGAGATAGGTCCTAGTATACCCAAAGAAAAATTAGAAGGATCTGGGAGTCTAATACTAATCTCAGGTATATAAAATTATCTGAAGTTTTTAAAACATGACCTTTGAAGAAAAACTAAGAAACTGGAAATTTCTGCTGTGAAGCAGATGAAGCAGTGACATGAAAGAAGTCTTCCAGCACATAAAATTTTATTACTACGTCAAAATAGTGGTCAGTTCTCCTCTATGCTCACTAGGAGTAGGACAGGAAGATTTCTAATTTGCAAAGGTATAAGATACTAGGAGAGGCTTTCTGCCTGTAAAAATAATGAAATGCTGTATCAGTACATTTGGTTCACTTGCACTTCATGTTTTTAACAATATTTATGTAAGTCTCTCATGGATGGTGAAGACACAATCGATTTGACTTTGTAAGTAAAGAAAATGAAAATAAGGGATCTAAAAAAAAAAAAGTCATGCCAGATTTGTGATGCAGGCCATGTTTATAGACCCTGAAAAATACACAGGATCCACAGCTAATGGAATGCTGAGCATCGATATGATGAAATACACAAACAATGGCATTGACACTGGAAATTTTTATCAAAATTATTACAATTGAGTCAATCTGGCAAAAAGTGTTAAGTGGACCTCCAAAAGGCATATTATTAAGAAGTTATTTTAGTAATTAGTAGTTATATTGTAGTTAAAGACATGTCTCAAAATGTCTATGTTTGTTCCAAATCACCAACAAACCTCTGCATGTCTTGTTTGCCATGAAAAAAATCCCAAATCTGTTAGCTAGTGTGATAAACACATACACAAAGAATTATAATGGTCTGTCCATTTTGTTTAGAAGCTAAGGGACCTCCATCAAATTCATGAAGATCTTGAAGTAAATAAAATACTAATACCATGAAGACATTATCTTCCACATACATATTTGCTAAGAGTAACCTTTTTCCATACCTGCAATTATCTTACTCTAAACTGATTGTTGTTGACATACGTAATTAATGCTTACAAAAGGACAAACCAGGAATTAAGGCAGACAGCAATTATTTGAAGTGTAATGTCTGCCAGATTAATGTTGCTGTAATGAATGTTCATTGTGTGTTAAAAGTGCATGACAACCACAAGAAGAGCCCTTGAAAAGCTAGTTCAGAGGAAAAATTAAGATTATTTGTATCTAATAAAAAAAAAAAACAGACTGAAGAGGCTGCAACTTACAAGTTAATTTTTATTTCTCATTTAAGGATTAATTGGACCCTGGATATCAACATGTCTCTTTGCCAATAGACTTCTCTGTTTATTTAGATTGTGCTGCACCAGGACATGACCTATGTCTATTAAGGTCAGTGGAAGGACTTGCTTTCACTGAACAGGGTTTAGACTCACGCCTCTAGTAGGCTCTTGCTGGCTGCATAGAAAATGATGGTATGTTAATTGTCTGATTTCTGTTTGGTTTCATGCATATCCTACGTCTTATTGCGAGGGCCTTTCTTTTGGCTGGGATTCTGAGAAGCTCAAAAAAGATGCTTTAAATAGATAAGCATTTAGCAGTTCATTCACACCTGCCCTCTTCTGTTCTTCAAAATAATAAAAAAAATAACAAAAATAGAAAAAACTAACAAAAATATTATGAAATATATGGCATTTTCTTCAAAATTACATATATGCAATAGAATGGCCAGCTATATAGAGAAAAAGTGAAAACCACTAGTGTATATCCTTAAAGAAGCAAACAAAACAAAGAAAAGAATGAATGCATTGCATTAAGGATCGATAAACACTTCTGATCATAAGCAGCAAACATGATTGACAAAATAATTGGTTTAATTAAAATTGTTTCAGATCATTGATACATATGAACAGTACATAATAGTAGCATATGCTGCTAACACCCTGACTGTGGGCACAGGGGTTTTGTTCATGCCCATGCCCCGACACTCAGACCTGCCTTGAGTTAAGTCGTAGGTGTCCCTGCACTCAAACCTGTCTCCTGCTGTCCTGGTTTGTGAGTTTCCTGAGAAGACCTTGAACCTAAACTTGTCAGGAGCCTCGTCTCCAGCCATGCCTCCTGCCTTTCCTGAAGGGATCCTCGTGCTCACCTTGGACTTGACTCGTTACCTCACCTTATCTGGGAGTGACAATGGACCCTGTCTCTTTCAGCACCCTGTCCTGATGTATCATCAGTGAGGGTACTGCCCGACTCATGCCACAGCTGCTCTCAATTCCCAGCTCATCCTCCGTCATGGATCAACCTGCTTTATTGCTCCTCCCTGGTACAGAGGTGTTCTGTGGGTGTTTTTTAAAAACTTCAAACCTCAGATTAGTATTTTTTGCTATCACCTTGCATTCATATGAATGAAGTTGCAACACAAATACTGCTATGTATCTCAGCTGCTTGTAAATTCCACAGAGAGACATGGCT
>WKFP01013526.1:0-13026 GCA_011057875.1 Pterocles orientalis | reverse complement strand
GATCGATAAACACTTCTGATCATAAGCAGCAAACATGATTGACAAAATAATTGGTTTAATTAAAATTGTTTCAGATCATTGATACATATGAACAGTACATAATAGTAGCATATGCTGCTAACACCCTGACTGTGGGCACAGGGGTTTTGTTCATGCCCATGCCCCGACACTCAGACCTGCCTTGAGTTAAGTCGTAGGTGTCCCTGCACTCAAACCTGTCTCCTGCTGTCCTGGTTTGTGAGTTTCCTGAGAAGACCTTGAACCTAAACTTGTAAGGAGCCTCGTCTCCAGCCATGCCTCCTGCCTTTCCTGAAGGGATCCTCGTGCTCACCTTGGACTTGACTCGCTACCTCACCTTATCTGGGAGTGACAATGGACCCTGTCTCTTTCAGCACCCTGTCCTGATGTATCATCAGTGAGGGTACTGCCCGACTCATGCCACACCTGCTCTCAATTCCCAGCTCATCCTCCCTCATGGATCAACCTGCTTTATTGCTCCTCCCTGGTACAGAGGTGTTCTGTGGGTGTTTTTTAAAAACTTCAAACCTCAGATTAGTATTTTTTGCTATCACCTTGCATTCATATGAATGAAGTTGCAACACAAATACTGCTATGTATCTCAGCTGCTTGTAAATTCCACAGAGAGACATGGCTTCACAAGCAAGCAAGTTTTCAGATGTGGCTAGAATGGAAATACGATGAAATAGCTGCTGCATGGTTGTTGTGGTGCAGCAGTCGCAAGAAAGTACTCACTGAATTTTGTCAAAAATTAGAAGCTGCACAGCTCAGAGTTGGTTTATCATAGGATGGAGTTAGAGTTCTTAATGACACTCTAAAATCGCAGAATTTTTGAAGCTGGGAGGAACCTCTTGAGATCCCCTAGTCCACTCTCCTGTTCAAGCAGGGTCAGCTACACAATTTACCCAGGTCGATGTCCAGATGGCTTGTGTGTATCTCCAAGGGTAGAGACTTCACAACCTCACTGGACAGCCTGTGACAGTGTTTGGCCACCTTCACTATAGAAAAGTTTTTTTTCTTGTGTTCAGATGGAATTTATCACTTCTTAATTTGTAACCACTTCTCTTGCCCTGTTTGTGGGCACTACCAAGAAGAGTCTGGTATGAATGTAACATGCAGCATGTAGCCTGGCATTCACGGAGCATGAATGGAAGAATTCCTTTGAAAGGAGCCTAGGCAGAGCTGCCAGGAGCATGACGATTGTTTGTTTCCATAAGCAGAGACTAAGACAGGAACATTTTTGAACTTTAAATTGATTGTTCCTATGTTATTGCTTTTTTAAAAAATTTAAGACATATTGTCAAGAAGCTTGGATGTTAGTGGGACTTCACAGAAACGAACAAGGTTTTTTAAAAATCAATCAGTGAGTGTAACACACAGAAAAATAGTTCTTTGACAAGTAAAAAAGATCAGAAGTATGGATTAGTTTGGTGTGTTTATAGTTTTGAGTGTCATTATCAATGTTGGAACTTGATTCAGCAAATGATTGTCTGTAATCATAGAATCATAGAGTGGCCTGCATTGAAAAGGACCTTAAAGATCATCTAGTTTCAATCCCCCTGCTGTGGGCAGGGTTGCCAACCACTAGATCAGGCTGTCCTTACAGGGCTGCCCCCCTAGAAGTCAACACTAAGAAGACAATGCCCAATGGAAATATTTTTTAAGCTACTTACATACTGTGAAGCTACAACTCTGCAAATGATAACTATTAAAGTGGAAACATTAATTTTATCAGCCTCCCATATTCACTCTGTTCTTTCTTCACCATTTAAGATTGTGGTAATTTGTTATGTAGCACTGATCTGATACAGTATCTTTGGTGTAACTGCAAGCTCCATGCTGTTTCCTCTTAATAGACCTTAGAAGCATCTCCATGGGTATTCAGCTGAGCTTTCTCACCATAATGGCTGACAGGGCTTCAACAAGCAAAACAAAAATTTTTCTTCGTAGCATCGTATTTAGCACTGCTCAGTGCATGGCAACTAGGCTAAAGTTAATGCTGTCTAAGCAGCAGTAACTACGTGTTGTGGAGTCCTCTGTGCAGCAGCTGCCAAGCAGTCCTGAAGTTGGACTGGAACAGCCTCAGGATCACCTGTACCCTAAGTGCTGCTTCTGCCTTCCCTGCATTTCTTGTTGAGCAGATTGGAGGGGGGAATGAGATTCTTCCTTTTATTTTTACACTTCAATGTTCTTCTCTTACCTGGCAAGCCACGTATGAAATTACATTAAGTATAAATCATGAAAAACTGCTTGACTACATGAACAAGTTGTTATTTTTCTCTTTCTGAACATACAGGCGAGGTCATTACTGAAACTTAGTTACATTCATGACTCTGGAAATATCTATGGTTCCAGACATGACAAGCTGGACAGTTTAATGCCTTCATGGAATTCAGTGTAGTAACTACAAGGATAACAGGGTACATCTCTCAATAAAATATTATTTTTTTAAAATGAGATTTCTTTCTTAACTAACTGCATTTGTGATGCACGTGCATAAGAGAAAAAAGCAACCATATGCCAGTAAATAAGCAAAATTTTACATTCTGTCAGAAAAGGTGGATTTGGCATGAGAACAATTTCTGCTTCATCAGAACGGCAGTAGATTTCTAGTTAGCTGCACCACTGTGTAAAAGTAAAAAAATGTTTGGAATTTTAAAGAAACTACGCTATGATGTTGCAGTTATAATTCTCTGATTTTGTTTTCTTTATCATTTTACTTTTCCTCAGTATTAAATCTTTGCAAAACGAATCCAAATTACAAATAGATGTTTATCTTGTAGCTTTCTAAAAATCCCACTGAGCAAAGACATCTATTTGAATACCTAAAATTTAGTAGTTTGAGAAGTTAGAAGGATATATTCAGTTGTTCAGTCATAGACTGAAGAATTTGAATTTATCAAGTCTAATAAATTTTGAACTATTCTGCTTTTAGTGGGCTATTTGTACCTTAAGTAGAAGATAGCACCATTTTCCAGAGGCTACGGAGTTAATAGTAACTATCTTACTGAGAAAAGCCATTCACCAATAAATCCACTTTTGCAATTAAAACAAGACATACATGAATTCACTCTTGCAGAGCTATCTAATCTATGCGTGCATCCACCACCAGAGACAGGAATCCTGGGGTAGATTTGAAATTAATCTATGCACACTTTGTAAAGTGTGGGCTTGCAATGTTGGAAATCAACTAACCCTGACATTTCCAAGGATACAGAGCATCATCATGGAAACGCTCTTGGCAAATGAAGGGATGCAGTGTTACCCTGTTACTGCCTGTACCACTGGAGACTACAGGAACTGTTTGTTCTTGGCTGTTCCTACCCTTTGCTGAAGCACTCATGCTATTGTTGACTCCTTGTGCTTCCTGCGTGGCACCAGGGAGAGCAGAAAGTCTTTGGCTTCTCAAATGCCTATCCATGCTCTAGAAATATGGTTATTTTAAGGTTGGAAAAAATTTCGTTTATCAGTTTAGGATTATTTGAGGCTGGCTATAATTAAATGTTGGAGCTTTATTAAGTAACCCATTTAATTGCCCATTTTAAGATGGTAGTTTCAAAGAGCTTCAATGAAGTTAAGGGAACTAATCTCATGTTCCTTTGGATAAGAGTGAGGATCGTAGACTAGCATTTAGACAAATATCTTATTCTTCAACTTTTCAGAACATTGCTTAGTGCAGAATCTCATTGCATCAAAAAATGAAGTGTATAGCAGTTTATTTTTGAAAATCAATGCATTGTCTAGATACCTTTCTAGAAAATAGCAATAACGATCAAATGTTCATCCACATCCCAGTTGTTGTATTGAATTTTTCTAAAATCCTCTTGTCTGCAGATTTTTTTTATTAAGAGTTGGGACAGGTTGTTGACTATAACTAGACTCACTAAATTCATCCTTTAGATCCAATGTCTTCTGGAGAGAATAATGCTAAAATTGAACCCTTTACTGTGTTGTGAAATCTCTTGGTGTTGACAATAAACGATGATTTGGATGCACTGTGGAATCAGGAGAACAAATGATCACCAGAAGCCATTTTTACTCCTTCGGTCTGTAGATAGGGTTTGCAAGAGGATTGCAATGGTACTGCACTGAGTATTGTACTGTAAGTCCTCAAACCACCACAGGACCTGGATGTGCAAGTCACACAAATACTATCAAGTAAATCTTGCAGTCCTCGAGTTTTCTGATCCTATTCTTAGTTATTCTAAAGTTTCCACAGTTTTTCTTTCTCTTTGTCAGGCTGCTATGCAACAACCTTTCTTAGCAGGTTACAGTACACTTTTTGAAAATTCAACACATATTTTGGGTTTCCTCTGGTGATGCTTAACTTTAAGTTTCTCCAAAGATACAATTGTAAGATGTTATTTCTCTAAGTTCACAACACTTATGAAATTATTATTCCTGCTCATATTCAAGTAGATGAGGAAATAAAACCAGTAGAGGTATTCACTGTGGTGCTGTAGGTAAATGGAAGTGGCCAGACATTTTTATTCTAATAGCTGATGAATTCAGTCTAATAAAATTTTCATCTGAAATCTGATTTCAAAGAATAAAATTACCCCTAAATTTCTAAAATTATAAAATTGTCCATGTGTAGGAGTTACTCATCCTGGCTATGACCCTTAATAGGGATACATATCAAAATGGTTAATATTTATTATGCAAACAATAAGTCAAAATGAAATCTGAATCCTTAGGGGTTTCAGTAGCAGAAACACTTCAGGAAAAAGTAGGACTCAAGACAAAAATCCTCATTCCCCAATTTTAGGATTTTAAAAATCATTAATTATCCTGATTCTATTTTATGACTGGTTTCAGAATTATAAGGCAAAATACTGGTGAGTGATAATTAGCATGCAAAGCCTCTTTCAGGCACTAGGTTCAGGCATGATCTCTTACAAGTTTGTTGTTTTTTTAAAATGGTGATTGATACAGGAATCAATATTTTAGTAGTGCTGCGTTATTACCAAATAGTGCAGAGATGACCTTGCACACACTTTGCATTAGAAAAAAATTGAATGTTCATATATCTGTGTAAATTAATCATAGGCTAACATATTTGTTGAGAATACAAATGATGTATAGATTTTCTGACAACAGTTAAGGTGTTCTGTACTTCGAAGTCTCACTTGTGAGAAATAATTTTTAATAAAGGTTTTAGAAATTATTTTCTCCTTTGTTTTTTTTTAATTTTTTCACTGACTTCTATTGAAGTGCTATCTTGGTTCAGTGTGCTTTGAGTTTAAATGTGAGATTGATTGCTAAGCTAATCTTTGTATCTCTCCTGCCTGCAGATACAACAGGAGCCTTGAATACTATTGCTCTGGTTTAAACATCTGTGGATAGCATGACAGAGCAGTTTCCCAGATAATAAAGACATACTTTTGAGTACTGGACTCAGTCTATATGGGGAAAAGAGCTAGGAAACATGCATTAAGCTTTGACGGCTGTCTGCCAATGTGCAGTACTTTCCTGATAATCTTTTAAAAAGTGATTGTAAAAAGTACAACGAAGCCCTGGTAAAACTATCAGCAGTCACTGGACAGCATGAATTCCATTTAAACAGTTATGAAACAGTGTTCTTTCCTATATTAAGATCAAATACTTCATTAAAACCCAAGAAAAAGTGTTTTTGAATGAGTCTATGGTTCATTTCTATTATGAGGAAAAAAACTGAAAAAGAGAGTTATTTTCAGTTTTAACAGCATGGGAAATAGTTCATAATACCTAATTATAAATATGAAATGCATGCCCTTGGGTCAATGTTTAGTCAGCTGGACTATTCTTATACATGGTATTATTATTATTATAATTATTATTATAATTACAATTATAGGTAGAGCTATGTGCTACCTTTTACGCCAAGCACTTTGTTTTATAAAGCAGATTCAATAAGCACAAACAATGTGAATTTTCATCAGTTGTGCTGAACTATTTATTAAGGAATACTGCCTCTCAGAACATCTATGAATGTAATATCAAGCTTTCAATCAAAAAATATTTGGATTTTTCACTTTGAAACTGGTTTCTTTCTCAATATTTTCTGGAAATGTATGCAAGAGAAACATTCAATACCACTTTAAAAAAGCTAATTTCAATGAAAAATTTTGCTTTCATCAGAAGAAAAAAATGTGTTACCTTAAAACTGTGTTTTAAAATTTCTGAGACAGAAACCACCCCCCACAGTCCATTATTTTCCCTGCTTCACCAGTCATGTATAACGCTCCCTACTACAAAAGCTGACATTTACTTGGTATTATTTCTGTGACAGAAAAATCCCTAGACATTGTTATTGTGAGCAAAACCCTTTTTATTCTGACTGTTAGAGACTACATTAAGCAAACAGTATCTTAGAACGAAGAGGAAAAAATATCTTCGCACTATCATTTGAAAAGCCAAGAAAGCTTTCTCTCCTGTTACTTTTTAAAGGATGAGTCAGGAAACTAGCTTCTATCAAATTAATTTAGAGACAGCATTACTTCACCAACATTGTACCCTATACCATGATTCAAACTAGTTCAATATAGTGAGGTTAATTTATTTCTTCAAATCACACAGCTGCTCCACAATTTTGTGCTCAGGGTAAGACACAGCAAGAGATGCTTAAACACTTGCATCTGTCCCTGATTAGCTATCTTGGAAACTAATTAAGCAATCAATAAACAGAACAAGTACAAGTCAATGGCATCTCTGATAACCATGCATGGTCTTAAACCTAAAGCAACACAGTTGTCAGCAATTACAAGGAAAGCTATACCATCTTAAGGTTCATTAAGATACACTTGTACAGCTATTAAATGTCAATCTGCTAATAGATTTTGTACAAGACATAAGGTGGGTGTGGGGGGTTGTCTTTAGCTTCACTATTGGATAAATTTCACTTAATCATCAATGAGAAATACCAGATGTACTTGGACATGTATATGAAGCACAAACAAAAACCCTTTTTCTCAAGAATAGCTGAACATTCCTGTTAAACTTATGTCAGTAGTTCTCGAGGCTTGGACTTGATGCATTTCATGTGTTGCTGTGGAAGCATTATGTGTCTTCTTTGGAGAAGTCCTGGCACACAAGTAATGACGAGATTCTAAATTATTTGCTTATCTGAAGTTGCTATTTTTGCTAAGCAAAAATACAGAATTTATCACAGCACTTAATCTTATCAAGGATGTTATATGTAATTACAAGGCATAACAAGGAAAATAATAATCCCACCCTAATTGGAGCCCTATTAGTAAAATAATGACAATGATCCTGCTGTACTTTGCCATTCCTTCTGCAGGATCCCGTGGTGCTTTGGTGAACGATTGTAGCTGCTGCCTCTTGAGCTCTGGCATTGCTGGAGCTGTACATTACAGTATCAGCTTGCACATATGCATTATACTTTCCACTGATATTTGCCTTATGACTTGAAAATACTTTGGATCTGCTTCAACATGACTGTCCTTAAAAGGAGTTAAGGAAGTTCTAATCACTTGCCTTTGCAATCGAGGTACTTGTGGGAGGGTTCAACACTATTCTCAATGTGCTTCTGCTTCAGTGTTGGCAGAAGACCAATTAAGTAATTTGAGCTTTTAAAATTCTCATCCTTCCTCTTTATAAATAAAAAATGCAGTTTGTATATCTGCAGCTCAAAGTTGATCGAGTTTTGCAGGTGCCTAAAATTGTGCAAGTACTCAACTGTTTAAAGGAATGTCATCTTATCTATGTGTTTAAATGTGTTTCACAGCATACAAGAAAGGTGTATTGAGACACACGTATCATTAATACAAGAAACCTAGCATGTCACCTTCCTGAATTATTAGCTTCTGAAATTCTTATCTGGATGTTACATGTAATAGTTTCTTGTATTTTATAAAAAAGTTAAATTGCCATTCTACTGATTACAAATGGGACACTTCTTTAATAGAGTTAATAAATGAATCAGGGT
Organism: Pterocles orientalis; assembly: GCA_011057875.1. NCBI lineage: Eukaryota > Metazoa > Chordata > Aves > Pterocliformes > Pteroclidae > Pterocles > Pterocles orientalis. The sequence continues at coordinate 5,078 of WKFP01013526.1, read as the reverse complement.
GAGAATTCAGCAAGGTAGATAAGTGTGTGATGGATTTAGCGCCGTGTTCCAGGTTAGCCACATATCTAATATCTAGGACAGCAGGTAATAAACAGAACCTGCTTTTTTGAAATAGAAGAGGTGGCTGTCAGTAGGCAGAATGTAATTTTCCACATTGGAATTTGGCCAGCACAGTGGGTGCTCTACAGTGCAACACTTCCAAAAAGAATCTTCTGCTCTTTAATGACTGCAAGCAGTCAGAGGGTTGGTTTTATGTCTCATCTGCAAACGGACAGCAAGTTCTCATCCAAAACACTACAATTTTTCTGAAAGTTTCAAATGACCCAGACGTCCTTGTAATGTATCATCTTTAATCACAAATATTATTAGTATTATTGCTACTAATAACGTCATATTGCCAAATCTTCAGCCTTGAAAATAGCTCTTTTGCCAAGGTATAATCTTGATTGTTTTTCTATCAGTTATGATCAATTGTGATTAAAAGAACGTGTTGTTTTGTTATTGATAGGGTATTACCATAAGCTTGTTGTCAAGGCATATTAAAACGCAACATTATTATTTCATTTTTTGACTTCAAGAGCATCAGCTATAACAGTTAACACTGTCAGTTCAATGGCGATATTAAAATCTTTCTTTATATTTCACATTTGCTTTCTTTTTTTTGTTTTATTCTAGTGACATATGAACAATCCATTGATTTTTTTGAAAGAGCACAGTAATCCAATCTGAGACAACCTGAAAGATTATTTCTGTAGATCTCATCTTTCTACTTCTCTCATGTTTTTATGTTCTTCCCTTTCTTATCTCAGCATCCTCTCCTGTTTCTTAATTTTCTTCATTTCTTATTTTTAACTCCTACTCTTTCTTTCCTGCTCCCAGACTTTCTTTTGCCCTTCCTTTCCTCACTTACTTTCTATGACCTTTTCAAGTTGCTAATTTATGATTACTAACAATCTTTAGCTAATCCAAAACGCAAATGAAGAAGTAGTGAAAATAAATAATATTAATTCTGTGGTGTTCTATGTGATTTCTTAATTAGACTAAATGACTGAGGTTTCTATTAAAAATCCATTACATTATTTGTTTGTACAGCACCCAGAAAACCGTCAAACACTATACCTTATTTGTTTGCACAACTGCAAAGTGGAAGTATCTCCACTGATGTGAACGGAATAGATCTAGCGTAAAATTAGAGTAAACCCCAAAGTTTCACTGGTACTGTATCACCTGCAAAGACCTTGCAATCTCATGTGAACTCTCAGAAAAGCTTGCAAGTGCAAGCAACTCCTCACATGGGCAGTCAAATTCACTTAATTATGGCTTCTGGCATTTGTAAAGCTGCTCACCTGTGTAAAACATTTGACTGATCAAGCTGATCAGGATTTAATACATAGCATGACGACATGGCGTGTTGACAAGTGCTGAAAAAAAATAGAAGGGGACAGCGTAAAGGAGGAAAATTATTGCAAAATCAAGAGCATTTAAAGATTGAATTCACATCTGGTCCCACCTTGATGAACTGGATCTTTTGCTTTTGACACGTAAAACCCCATACTTACCAGTGATTTTCACATACTATGTTAAAAAAAAAATTGCAAAATTGTCCTAAGTTTTCTCACCTTCAGCAAATTGTTTTTCTATATATGACCTTAAGATTAGAATTCTTAATTATTATTAATTTGGCTTCTAATGGTGAACAGACTCCTTGAAAAAAATTGTTTCAACACCAGCATGATAAGGCCTAATGTATAGGACCCAGAATTCATAGAGACTATATCTCTAACAGCAAGGTAGAGAGTGATAGGACAGGCGCTCAAGCACCACCCTGCAATTTCCTGTACTGTTTAATTATTAGCATGCTCTTTGACATAATTTTGGCCTGGGCCAACTAGCGTTCTCCCAACAATGCCAAACATGGTTTGGGAGATAATGTACTTAAGGAAACAGACAGTATGGATGAGGCCTGTTTGAGGACAAATCTTAGACATTTTCAGGAGAAAATCTAGACCTATCAATGCAAACTCTGCTGTGCACCTATCAGGCTAGAGAGGATTTATCAGAACTGGCAAATCTTCAGGCTACCACAGTGTATGGAGGCGGAGTCTGGTTCCCAGCAGTCAGACAGCTGAATGGTAGGGTGTGAGAATGAAGCCCTTTCATTCTAAAAAATATTAGGGTGCAGAATGTTTCTCAATATTGATGGTTTTGAAACCCCCTTCAGGGCCTTATCTGTTTCTGTTAAAGAACTGTTCTTCGCGTCCAAAAGACAGAGCCTTACAGAGCAGTATCATCTAGGAAGGGAAAGGCCAGGATTACATTTTCTTTGCAGCCAGGGAGACTCTTCAAGTCTCATCTCCGTTTTCAAAAGAGTGCCTTAGTAATCATCTGTAGGTTGTTCCAGAAATGGAAAGGTGATGGAAAAGCTTTCTTTCCCATTAAGGACTCACTCTCCATGCTATAATTAAAAATTTCTTGTGCCAGGAAGAACAACAAGGGAGAAAAACCTGCAGTATGCTGGTTAGGGCTTTCACCTTCAGAGGGAAAAACAACAGTTGCAAGTTGTAACACAAGTCTAAGCTCTGTTTCAAATGGTCCTTAAAACCTAGACAATAATTCAGGTTTTTTCCCCCACAAGTGCCCTAAGAACTGAGTTAAAATGTCATGGTCACAGGGAAAGATATTCTTCCTATATTTGGGTGCCTGATTTTTGTACTGTGAGCACATTTTTATCATGCATATTCACCATACACTCTGTTATTAATTTTAATTATTTTTCATACTAAAGGCCCATGACACTATTAGCTGACCATTAAAAGTCATCTATAGCTCATTATCAGTGATTAATCACCTGCTGTCTTATATTAATGTCTATTAGGGGAACAGTGGTTTAATAGCTGTTCCATATTTTCTGTGCTAGTCAAGAAAACTTAAAAGGCAGTTACAGTTGACTCTAAAAAAATTTCAAATGTCATTTTTTGACATTGACTTTTACATCTCAGGAAATAAACTGTCATTGAGAAGTAAATTTACTAGCTAAAAAAGGTGTAAAAAGGAACCATACTAAAGACTTATTTTACTGTAGTCATAGACACTGAAGACTCAATTAATTACTTTCCATTTGTTGAGATTACTTAAGTTGCCAGATATGTTAGTCTTGCCATGTCAGGATCAACTTGCCATATTTAGCTAATAGGCCTGTGTCCATCTTTCAGAATTGTGCATTCTGTTTTGTAACACAACTTGCTGGAAGAAGCCACTTTTATACGGAAAGTCTCAATCAAAAATTAGAGTGATCTTTCATCCATATTTTTTTATATTATTATTTAGAACCATTCAGTTATTCCTTTTCTTTTTTTTAATATGGGCAAACATTTATTTCTGCAAACTTATGCTTTTGGTTGTGTCATAGATGAAAGGATGAAGTAACCACTGAAGTAATGGAATTAAATAACCACTGAAGTAATGGAATTAAATATCATTTCACAGTTTTTATTTATAGAAGTAGCTGATTAGCTGCAAGCTAAATTCAGTATTAGACAGTTTAGGTCATTTTGAAAACCTTGATTCTAAAAATCAGCAATCTTTCAATGCAGTTATGAATCTTATTAGGTAAAAAGGGCTATGATAGGTAAAGTGATCTCATCTGCTGAGATGTAGTCTCCATCTGCTGTCTTGAATCTCTGGGATTTGGGAAATCAGTATGCTATCGCTATGGTAGCAGATGTTTAACTTTGGAAGACTTCTGAACACACTGAAGTAGTGCAGTACCACCAGCTTGCAAAATATTGTGCAAATAATTGATGTGTGAACTGTGAGGAAAGCAAATAAGAAATTTCAGCCTTAACCTTCTTGATCTTCATGGAAATTGCTTCTCAATCCCTATGAAAACATACAAGTAACTATCCCGAGAGATACATAATACTGATTTTGTCATTTCTGGGTGAATTCACCATCTACTTGTTCCCTCATTGTGATGAAAATTGCTGAACCTCAGCTTCCTCAAAGTGCACCCAGCTTCTTACTGGTCACACGAGAAAACAATTGTGCCTCGCAGATGCCAGTTCTAGCACTGCGAGAGTACTTAAGTTTTTTTCTTCCATTACCTCTAGGGACCACTTCCAGAACCCCAGTGCTTTAATGATCCAGTATCTAACTTCCCATCAAAATTTATTCTGGGCCATTCTAGGTGCATTTGTTCTACTGCACAGATTAAATTCTGTTTCAGATGGGTTTTCTTTTTTTTTCTTTCCTCAGAGTTTACATGTACTCTTCTACACACACAGCAATTCTTTCCCTTCTCAGCCTGTAGTTTATTAGACTAAACAAAACAATTCCTTTCACACTCACCTGGTATCATAGGTTCTGTCTCCCTACCATCAAATTTGGAGCCTTTCTCTGCCCTTATTCTATTTGAAATCAGATTTCCTAAGCAAAGGTATTGTATTTAAGATGATGCATTGCCTGTCGCTGGTCAGTAAGTACAGTTATACCCTTGCACTGTTGAAAACATCTCTGATATTTAGTTACATACTTGTTTTTCCCATGGCTGCAAAATATTTGTGCCTGATAGTATTTCTGGGATGATCCTGAGGTCCCCCTCTTCCTCAGTGATTTTTTTAACTGATAACTACCTAATTTATAATTAGAGGTTTCCTTAAGTAACCCCACATTCCTGCCCTTGCTTTTTCACACTATTACACTTCAGGTCAATTCTATTACTCCAGTCTTTGATGTCATTCACTTTGTTTATGATGTATTCCTTTGAGTTAAAATGATAAAGGATGGCCCTATGCTATTACTAGCAGTCTCTATCAGATCTCAGCTTTTGTACAAGGGTTGTGGACTGGAACATTAATTAAAGCTGATTCTGGAGAACTCCTGGTGAGCTGCTCCCTGGCACAGCAGTTTCCTTTCCTGCACTGTCTTCACAGAATCACAGAATCACAGAATGTTAGGGATTGGAAGGGACCTCGAAAGATCATCTAGTCCAATCCCCCTGCCGGAGCAGGAACACCTAGATCAGATTGCACAGGAACGCATCCAGGCGGGCTTTGAATGTCTCCAGAGAAGGAGACTCC
>WKFP01013525.1:21281-82311 GCA_011057875.1 Pterocles orientalis | reverse complement strand
AACTAATTTGTTCCTTACAGTCCACCAAATAAACTGGCTCCCACCTTCACTATCTTACACCAAAGCTTCTGCTGAAGCCCTCAGGTTTTAATGGAAGCTCATCAGGCTTGTTTAAAAAATTCGTTCTATTTTTGATCAGCCATTTATCACTGTGTATGTTTTAAGGTGTCTCAGATGCCATTATAACTGCACACGATGCACTTAATCAGATTTCTAAATACACAGATGAAAACTACAGAAGCCCTTAACAGTTTTTGCAAAAACTATTACTCCACGTTCCTACGGCTTATAGCTGCATGTCGCCCAAACTGCTGAAACCTCTGCACATTTCTAGCCCTAGACCCGACTAGCATCCGAGGACCAGAGAGAAGTCCCCCCTCCCAAGGGCTTGGTCCAGCAAGCATACCCTTAACAATTTATAATTTTACTAATGAGACTGAAAAAAGCATACACAAAGCACATACAACTTCCCAATCCTGCTCAAGAAAGGATATTTCAGTTTTATTCCCAAATACGACTAACAAAAAAGCATAAGATCTTGGCATTCATATAAAAATCTAGGACTTTCCTCAGCTGCCTCTGCAAAAGACGTGCTCAGCAGAGCTGCTCCAGCCGAAGCACTCACAAGTGGGGGTTCACAGGCCTTTTTCTACAAAAAAATCTGATCCTGAATTAATGTCATTTTTGATCAGCAAGAGGCCAAATTTAATGACTCTCCAGACAGGCTACAAAGTCCAAATCCTATTTTCAGTGAAGATAAGAGTATAGAACTTAACAGGGTTTTTAAACTGGGGCGGAGGGTGGGCGAATTCCTTCTCTTGGTGTCTGAAGTCTTCTATATATTTCCCTAGAAAGAGACACTCACAGAACCGCAGCCTGTATAGGAAGGGCTGGGTAAGAGTTTGGAGATGTTTATGAGAGCAAGTATACAGTCAAATACTTCACACTTGTTCAAGGTCTCTCCAAAATTATTACTTAAACCACACTAAGCAAGTTGGTTTTTTTTTTTTCCCATAAAAGTTTTACATCCATACACGTCCTGAAGAAAGCTGCCACCCACAGAGAGCCCACACATGGAGCAGGTTTGCTGCAGCCTGTGGGACAGCCCCACGAAAAGTATAAGAAAGAGGGGAGCTGTTACAGACAGACCAGAACCCCCAGTTTGCCATTCCCCTGTGCTGCTGGGATGGATCGAGGCATTGGGAGTGCAGGAAGTTGAGCACAGGAAGAAGAGGGATGGCTCAGAAGAGGAGGTCATTCAGCTTTTGTCTTTGTTTCTCATCATCCTACTCTATTTTTAATCCAGAAAAAAAATTTCTTCAAGTCAAGCCTGTTTCACCTGTGACAGCAATTGCTAAGTGAACTGTCTTCATGTCTATCCAGACTTTTACCTCTTATTTGGCCCCTGTCCTGGTAACGGGAGTGAGAGCACCCAGCAGACAGCCAAGGGTGACCGACTACACCAATGCATGTGCTTTTCCTTAGTGCCAATTTCTTGAAATCTTAAACCCTCTGTATGACCTACCTGAACCAGTTATTCGCTGCTTCCATCTGCTATAAACATAGAACAACTAAGATTTTGTTAATACCTTTCCACTGCAAAGAATAAGAAAGAACAGCAATTTTGAATTGTAATGGACATCTAATTTTTACATAATTTGAGAGAAAGCATTATCCAGGGTTACGGGCTACACTTTTTCTTCATGTGAATGGCTCAAGGCACCCATCATTTAACTTTTTATAGATCTTACATGCATGCCTAATATACTTGGCAGAGCCACAGACTTTAAATCTGTCTTTTCTTGAATTTCATCTCCACTATGGAAATCATGTTGAACAGGCAGTTTAGATAAGTTAGCCATGCCTAGATATTCATTTAACTCCTTTTAGCACAAACTGGTAGAGAACTTTATGATAAGCACCAAATTTTTCACATACACAGGTCTAGCCAGAGACCCATTTCATCTCTGTAACTCCATTTTTAACATCTCAGTAATCCTTTACCACTCAGTGCTTTCTGGCTTTCACCCAGCAGCATTTTCCTCTGAGCAGCCCTCATGCTTGCAGATGTACAAGACAATCACATTCCCACTTCCAGGTACATATGCACGCACATGTCCAGCCACAGAAAACACTTGTGCAGAACACTGCTGTAGTTAGAAAAGCCAAACTGCAGAAGAATGCACTTATGTCTACATAACGCGTGGAATTTGCATGAGAAAGTGTGTGCCCACAATGTTTCCATCAGTTATTTAATTTCTGCTTTGAAGCCAAGCTTCTTTCCAATGCTTTCCTAATATTTCATCTAGCAGAAGAACAGGAAGGGGAAGATCTTTACAGTATTCAATTTAAGATATATTTAATTGTAAACAAATTTACAAGTGTATGTAACTTTTCCATAATAACCATACTGTGATAGAAAATGGAGCAAGTGCTTTTGGACAGCACCTATCGATCTTGTACCAAGTTCAGCTTTACAACAGAGTAGTTTTCTACCAATAGCTGTTTGCATTTTCCAAAACAACTACTCTAGTCATAATAAGAGCTTCCAGAGAAGATGAAAATCAGTGCTCATTGAAGAAATGTATTCAAAACAATAACATATCAAGGCAATTCCTTAATAACCTTTTAGAAGTAGCTGTGCATATGCATGTTCCCGATATGCATACACACACTCCTCCCAAGCAGGCAAAGAACAAAGATCAGCACGAGATCCTGCAGTCTACGCCAAATCAAGATTCTAGAAGCATTGTGAAAACCTCTGGAAAACAGTCAATTGCAATAAACATTCAGTATAGGAATTGTCGCATGGTCGCTCTTTTTTTGTTCCTCCTTTTCAACCACTAGCATTTCCATTTCAAATGTCTTCCACTTAAAAAATCATACTTACATCATCAAGCGTGCAATAGTGTAGGACCAGTATCCCAATTTTCTTTTTTCAAATGAAATCTTAAGCCAAGAAAAGCCTTTCTGGTGTTTGTCAGCCTTAAGTCTTTTCTTCATTTCTAGACCATACCTGATAACTGTGGACATTTCTTTGGAAAAAAGGTAGAACTTCCTCATAGTTCCCATTCAGCACTTTGGTGCTTGTAACTAAGAACACCAGCAGTTTGTGATTTTTTTCTTTCCAAAACCTTTATTCAATTCTCTTCCCACATCAGACGAAGTGTCCTTCCTTTGCATTTTAATTTAGCTGAAGTGTTTCAAGAAACACTTGACTTCAGGCCAAAGTTCTGTCTATATCTCAATTCTTTGAATCAAATGTCTTAATTCTTTTCAAAAGCAGTTTTTATTTATATGTTCATCTCCTACTCTCATGTCTCCCATTAGCCACATTAGAGATTAACTCTATTCATAATTAGTTCAGCATTTCCCCCATTGCTGAATTGGCAGAAACTGTTTGGTCCGAAAGGACTGACTTCTAAAATACTTGATGCAATTACTTCCGAAGAAGAAAGAAAAAAAAATTTAAAAATCAGAGACCGAAACCAAGTATGTCAGAGAACATCCAACCAGATTTCTCAGGTTGTGTCAATATGTTTCCCTTGACGCAATGCTCAGAGCCGCTTTGAGCCGTGCCTATTTGATTGCTCAGCAATTGGCTCACCACCCAAGGCCACTCAAACGCACAGCTCATCACCAACATACCCCAGAGACACAGAAAAAACTGTTCTATGAGACCAGTACATTCTACACAGGCAGCCAGTATGTGTACAGACATTCTGTATTTTGTCTCATCATTCATTCGGTGAGTATTAGGACAATTCTGACAACAGTAACTCCGTATTATGTGCAAAAACGAATATTTAAGGGGGCAAAATGGAAGCACCACAGGCATAAAACATGACCAGCCTTGGTATTTCCTGTGCTTCCAGGTTGACTCCACATGGATAACTCCATTTTTCTTTAGAGTCCAACCACTGACTCAAGCTGCAGACTGGCTCTATGCAAGTTGAGTGACTTTTGTGTTTATGTACACGCTCTCTACATCTTGCCTTGTTTCTTTTTCATATGCACAATTGTTCCAGATTTGTATATTCATGGAAGCCTTGTTGTAAAAAGCAACCCTGGTAGTGGTAGAATGAGTTTTGTCCCAACAGCTCTAGCTTTTAGAGATTTCAGAGGTCATCTTCTGCAGGAAACAAAGCTAAGACTGTAATAAAATGAAAAGAAAATTACGATAACCCACTTGCTTTCTACTTCCTTCCCCCCTTTAAGAAACTGCAGTGCATACAAACACAGTTACAGGTTCCAAAAGGGATAGGCTACATTCCCAAAGAATGCAAGCTAAAAGTGGTTTCTAAAAATATTTCTCTAGCTTCAAAATAAAGCACAACAGAAAAAGAGGAACCAGCATTGTCAGTATCGCTCACTGTGAGGGAGAATACAGAATACTTCACAAGCATGAGAGAAGCTCATACAGCGGGGGGCTGAGCTGTATCCTCAGCTTCTCCTCTGCTCTTTTGTGGAACCACACGGCAATGACAGCCCTAGAGCTGTATTCTCTACAACATGAAAGGCACATTTCACCTGATTTCAAACTAAATCTCCGAACTACGACATCCCATTTCTTAGCATCCTGTCCTGGTTACAGAGCAAATAACTTACACCACCTCGCAATCTCCCATCCCATGAGAGGCTTCCATTATGCCCACCTCTCTCCCAAGGGGAGCTGCCCACTGTTATCACCCAGCATAGACCCAGGAGAGCACAACCACTTACTGAACATATTCAGACAGGCCCATGTGTGAACCAGTGCAAAGAACGATTGCTACTCAGAGGCCACTAACAACTTCAGTTTGCAAGATACCCTTCTTCCAGGGCTGCAACCCCTGTGTTGCTGAAGTGATCCCAAACAGCAGCTTCCAGATCAGTTTTCCATACGTTCACACAAGTGTGGCACCAGCAGAAAGGAAACACCAGGAGAGACCTATGGTACCTCTGCCTCTCTCCAAAGCTATGGCTGTAACTATAGGCTAGAGGAACCAGAGCAAAGTAGCTAACACAAACAGACACACAGTGGACATTACTGTCCCTGCATGGGACAGTAGCAGCATCTTGCAGAACCCCTGACGTTGTACTGTGCTCTGCTGCCTCACAAGTACAGCAGCGTCTGTAGGTCCTTTACTTACATACATGTTGTATTCTCAGATTACCTCTTCCAGGCTTTGAATAGCTTCATGTTCTTCTTGATCCCCAGACCTTAGCTCTGGGAAAAACCTGATGACTTCCTAGGAGTCATTTCCCCACAAACAGCTTACCCATAGTTTCCTGGAAGGCACTCTAGACAGATGGTATTTCTGAAATACTTTATTTTTTCCCATTTTCTTGAGCATCTCTTTTATTTCATTTTACACATGCAGCCAACATATAATTCAGGGGTCAAACTAAGGTACACTGGGTATCTCCCTCTCTCTCCTCTAAATATTTTCCGAATACAGAGGTAATACCCATTTCTTCCCTTTTTAGGGATTGCCTTTTGCAAACCAAGAAGCTTACTTTTGTATGTAATTCCATTTTTAAACTTTTAAACCAGTTTAAGATCTATATTCTCTCGCATATACCTTGTCAAAAAACTGAGATCAGAGATCAGCAGGTCCAAGCCATGACCAGGCAAAGATTATGCACACGACCAGCTCAATGTTTCCCAATACAGGCGGAACATACAGAGAAGTCCCTTTTCCTAACTCTGCCCATGCCTAATCCTACAAACAAGTTTTGTACTGAACAGTGAATTTATCAAATTGTCAAAAAAAAAATTTTGTCTAGAGAACTAAGTAGTAGTCGAAATAGCATAGTAAGTAGTTGCTCCGGATGAACCACCAAATCCAACATTAGCCATTGCCTAAGCCCAATCCAAGTGTCCCTTTTCCTAGCTGTCAACAGCTGTTTGAAGGAGAAAAAGGTTTATGCTTTCTCAACCTTTCTACTGCAGTAAACCCATGAAATAAGGAAAACGGTTATAAAGCCAGAGCATGCTGTGATTTTTAGGTATGACTGATCTTACCTTGAGGGCAGAAGAACAATTGCGCACATGTAATTTAGTATCTAAATACAGGAAAGTTCATTCCTCTGCTCTGGAAAAATCTTTACCACTGTTTTCTCACCCTCTGGCAAGATAAAAGTATCTGGAAGTAAGGGAATCCACCTATAGCAAGGTACTCCATCTCATAACAGCGGCATGTTTTGTCAGTGAATTATGAAAAAGGCAGAAAAGAAAATTTCCCTGGGGAATATAGCACACTGCAAACACTTTCTTATAAATACCCGAAAAGGGAAAAAATGTTCTCTTTGAAGACTGACAATATGGAGACCAGAGCTTCTTAATTTTGCCAAAGCAAACTCTAGATTAGAGCAGTAAAATTGCATCCTAATGAAGGGATATTAGAAGGAATTGTTTCCCCTGAAAAATAAAGTCCCTAAAGGGGCAACATGGTAGATACACAGTGTAATGAACAGCACAGAGAAAGTAGGTCAGGAGCAACTATTCAACCTTCCTCATGAAATTAGAAGTAGACAATGCAACTGAAAGGCTACTAAATTAGAACTGGTAACAAAAAAACTTTTCATATAGAAATTCTTGTTTATACAGTAATTACTGTGTCTAATTACAACATGAAACAGAAGGCAAGTGCTTAGTAGAACTGCCAGGAAAAAAAAAATACATTTGCAAGGGTACCTAATGCCACTAGAAGCAATATTTAAAGTATGAACCATTTTGAAAGGGCACAAACCCCCAGGCTCCAGGGGATATCCATTACCCTGTAAGCAGAAGGACTCATTCCCCACTGGCAGGTTCTGTGGCTCTCAAGCAGCTCTTTTCACACCTCCCACTGAAACAGCCCCCAACCTCTTGGAAAATCTCCCTCCTCCAATTAAAATTGTGGTTTCCGTATTCTTACAAGAAAGGCTACATGATCCATCTCCAAGAGATAATTTTACATTTTACAATTTAGTTGTGTTCAAAAAAAAAAAAAGCTCTTTTGTTTTTAAGCACAGCTGAAATACTGGTAGTTCTATCCCAGCCCAATTTATTTACAGCCATTACCAGTAATGCAGAACTTAGCCACATGCATATTCCACCTCAGCTTCTCAATTCCCATTGTCAGACATAGGTAGAGAATTCAATTTCACCTTTTCTTTGTGGCTATTGCCATGGAAAAAAATTCTAATCATTATTAATTACAGGTTATTAAATCAGGGGGGTGAGTTGGGGTGTTAGGTGTCACAACCAAAACCAGTAACTGGACATTCCATTTAACACAGAATGTACATTAATCAGATGTGTAGGTATGTCAGTCTTCATCAATAGTGTCCTGAACTTCCAGGGAAGCTAAGAGACACAGAATAAACAGTTGTACAAGTCCATCCTCCTAAACTTTCAGCCTTACACTCCCAATGCTCTGGACAAACTGAAGCATTTAGTGTTTTCTACACATTTACATTTAGAAGTGAATCAGTCTGTCCAAAACACACTGATCAATTTCCTGAACTCCTGATAAGTCCTCCTTGATCTTTCCCTGGTAGATTTAAAGCAATTTACTACTCTTCTGCTACTCAAACGCTTAGCCCAGGAACATCACACAAAGGAGTTAAGGACAGTTTAAAACTGATCAGAGACAGAGCTGTACTACCTGCGGGAAGTTAACAGGAAGGAATTGTTGCCAATGGTCTCATTAAGCTCACTATATCAAACACACTAAACTGAACAACAGTTGAAAGATACGCAACCACGCAGCAGAGATGTTGTAAAAAAAGTTGCATTACTTTGAGTTATGTGCTGAGATTCATTTATTATACATTACACCAAGTTTTAAACAGTTATCATTTTCATAAAACCCAGAATTACATATTTCAAGTGACACAACTCAGAAGTGTTCACTGACAAAATTTGAAATAAACCAGCAGAAAACTACCTCCTCAATACATTTCCCCATACATTATACTGCAGTCCAGTCTGTATTAGCCACTGTTGTCATGGTTATCAGTCCCATCAGAATTCAAAAGCCATTTTCTCATTTCCTATCTCCCCACACACCATGAATAATACCGGCCATCTATTTCACAGAGTTCATACCTTAACATTTTATTGCCTGGCTTGGTCATTATCACCTTGCAAAGTGTTTTGGTATGTTTGTTTTTAAAACACTAAACATGCCCAATCTCACAGGAAAAGATGCACTCTTGCTTCCGCCCTCTGTGTGCTTCCTTTTTTCATACGAGTTTCTCCAGGAGCTCCTTGTTCATCCATGCAGCCTCCTGGCCTTTTCGCCTGCCTTCCTCTTAGCTGGGATGCATCACTCCCAAGACTGGACAAAGTAAAACTTGAATATCAACCAGCTTTCTTGGTCTCAACCTTGCTGGAATAATATTTCTTTGATTTTTTGTTTTTGTTCTTGTGCACAGAGTGTGTGAATGCAAAAGTAAACCTAAATTGAAGTAGGTGTATGCTAAGTTATTGCTTAATCATGGATATATTTGAAAGAACTGTTGAGCTCCCACATAAGCTCAATGGCAAGAAAAGAGTGAAGTTCCAGCCAGCAAAGTCATACAAAAACAAAAGCAAAAAAGCAATGGATGAGATGATGTGTTACTTTGAAAGAGCTGTAGTCTAAGTCACTTTCATTTTTTAATTAAGTTTGACAGCTTTTGAAAAAGTGTATCCCATGTACTTGGAATGAAATAAAAAAATTTAATTCTTTCCTTGTAGTATTTCCTTCCATTCCTGATATTGTTTTTCTTTGGACTATGATGTGGCAAAAGATTCAATATTTTCTTCAACTCTTATTCAATGTCCTAGAAACTGCTCAGCAATAAAAACTGAAAATATCTTCTTTCCAAGAAATCTGCCACAGCAATTCTTAAAAAACCAAACACCACACAAAAAACAAGGGGTAGTATTTCCCTTCATATACGTACTCAACCACTGGACGTTATTTGATGTTACAGAGAAGTCAATAGATCTCTAGGACCATACCATAAAAAAAGAGAATTTCTACAATTCAAAAAGAAGTCAATATTTTACAGCAATTCAGTATATGTTATAGACGCAATTAGAAGTTTACCTCAAAGGTAAGGTCAGCATTTGAAACCAAATCCTTCCTAGAAAGAAGACATTTCTCCTTTTCAAAGGAGAAAACAAACCTAAATGACTAGGTATGGTACCCTTTATTTGTAAGCAATTAGCACATGACTGTTCTTCGTAGTGCAAAGCACAGGAAAATTATGCAATGTGCTTTCTCCTAATCTAATCAAAAATTTAAGTACAGATAAGGAATTCTACCGATATCAACCTACTGACATGCTGACCAACATAGCTTACTTGAAAAACTAAAATTCTGCTGAATATCATAAAAGTCTTACAGAAATAAGGAAATGGCTCCCAACACAGCTAACAACTAAATTTAATTGTGAGCTTTCCTTTACTGCTCTTATCACCTGACAATTATTGCTGCCTTTTCAGACATGAATAGTACAAATATTAGTCTATTTAAATTTAGTCAAAACCTTCGACTTTTTGAAAGTGTTAATGAAATCATGACTCAAGAATTGCTTTGTTCAAAGAATAAAACCAGGCACAACAAAAACCAAGAGAAGTTTCAGACAGTTTAAGTATCACCACCTGAAGTCATACAGCCTTCAAAATAATCTCTCATTCCATCCTTTATCGCATTCTGCTTTTCCTAGGAAAAGCAAGCTTAGAGAGTGGAGATACACTTTTGAACTGTACATTTATAACTCCTACATACTGACTCATATCTAAGAAAATTTATTCTCTTCTCCCTCCTTGCTTTTTTTCAGGCACAAGTGCCTGATCCCATAGTCTGCATTAAAATGTGTTTGCTTTAACATGAATAAACATCCAGTCACTCTTCAGCTGGACTTAGCCAACAGCCCTCAACACTTTTGCTGAAATAGCCATTTGGCTTTAGTGGAGCCAAGGAAAGTATCGCCCAACCTTTCTTCACCATGTGAGGAGGTACAGACCTGACACTCAACCAAACCACGGATACTCTTAGTTAGATCAAATTCAGAGACGTGTGTTCCTCCTAACTCCACTTCTTGTTGGGGACTCAGGAAAGAGACAAAAAAAAAAAGCTATTGAGCAATGAGAAGAGGGGCTGCTTCTTCCTCACGTTTAAAGGTACCCAGAAAAATGGAGACTTGCACTGGAGTGAAGACTTTGTGACTAGGTCAGGCAGGAAGTATTCAGCTAATTTAAATGGGTTTTACCTGTGATGTAAGTGGTCATACTAAGAATTTCTGCACTCCCTGTTCAAAGAAATTTGGTCTTTATTTCCTTCTGTGTAATCAAGGATACTAGATGTTCAGTGATGCATGTGTCAAAGCCCGAGGAGGGCTGTGGCGAGAGGTAAACTTGGTACCCCTGGGTACCTATTAGGACCAAGCTCAGACAAATGTGACTTCAGAGAGCTTCTGTATCTCTGCTGTGGAAGATGTCACCATGTGCCACAGACCAATATTTACAGTTTAGCAAACCCACCTACAATTGTAAAAGGCATTAATTTCTACATAATAATGTGAATATTCCACAACTACCTAAATCTTTCAGCTGTGTCACACATCCTTTCACTGAGTTATAAATTCAGTGGCTCATTGCTGTGGCAGTTAGGATACCTGACCTGGAATAAGCCTTTAGTTTTATTCCTGCAGATTCACAAACTCCCTCAAATAAACAAAGCCCATAATATTAAATGACCAAGAAAACTCACTGAATGATCTACTGAGCATGGTACAATCTCACCCCAAAGGACTCGAGCTTTTCTCATCATTCATTTCTATAACTTCAGGAAAAGCAGGTAGCCAGGCACCGGAGCAGAAACCCTTGTTCTATTTGACAAGTACAACAGAAATTCAACGTAAAAACATCATGATGCAAACTCTCTCATTGTAAAGATTTACACAGAAGAGGTTTAAGGTTACCTAGGTTACCTTCACATCATTTATTTACCATTACTTTTGCTGCAGTTGAACCAGTTCAAGTGTGCACATAAGACACCCATTTCTGAAACAATACAGTGGAAATTTAGTTTCCACAGCAACCTGACAACTGTGGGACACTTTGAGGGGGATTATTTTTTCCCATCTCTTACAAACAAACATTATAATGCTGTCCCCAAGCCTAAATTCATTTCAGAGTCGCTTAAATTAAGCCTTAAGGCAAAAACTTGTGGTGGAACTTGTAATTGTATCTTTTAATTGAACGGTGTAAGGCTTGTTACAATCAGATCAGCTTAATCACATAAAATCAGACTAAGCAGGGGACTAATGATACAGCTACAGCAGATCACTCCTTGGGTATTTTGAATGAAGTGTTTTTTAAAAGTTATCTGGAAATAATTAAAGACATCCCAAAGCTTGACAGTTCAGCTTGAACTATGTCATTAAGGCATTCCACAATTAATAAAATCTATGTCTTTTCAACTAGCACAACATTAGTCATTTATCTTAAACAGAAGAGTTCATCACTCCAAGTGTGGAAACCTAGGAAGAGATTTATGGTCTAAATAGACCAGATTCTGAAGCAAACCTGGTCAGAGCAACCCTTCAAGAGTTACAAGTTAAACACACATCTGTACAAACACACACCTCCTACAATGAAATAACTGGCCTGGAGACAAGGGGAGAGCAGCGAGTAGTGTCTGTCTACTTCAGTAAAGTGTTGGACACTGGCTCCTTTAAGACTGCCCCAAAGGAGCTGGTAAGTACAGGTGGGATGAGCAGATAGAGGTGGTTCAAAAAGCGGCTGAGTGGCCAAGCCCAGAGCATGGTGATGAGTGGCACAAAGTCTAGTTGAGGCAGTAACTAGCTGTGTACCCCTGGAGCCAATACTACACACAATCCTGTTCAACACAGGCAGAGTGTACTCTCAGCAAGTTTGCTGATGACACAAAACCAGGAGGAGTGCCTAGTATGCCAAAGGGTCAGGCTGCCATCCAGAGAGACCTCAACAGGCTGGACAAATGGACCAAGGAGCCCCAGTGGACATGGAGTTGAACACGAGCCAGCAATGCACCCTTGTGGCAAAGGGGGCCAATGGTACCCTCCGCTGCATCCGGCAGAGTATTGCCTGCAGGTTGAGGGTGGGGATTCACCCCTGGGGAGGACCCACCTGAAACCCACAACTGTCTCCAGCTCTCAGCTCCCCAGTACAAGACATGGACATACTGAAGAGAGTCCAACAACTAAATGGTCAAAGATGATGAAGCGACTGCAATGAAGAGCTAAATAAAACTTGTGGCAAAAAAATGTTGGTAAGCAAAGTGCGGTAACTGCGTGTTTTAATAGCCTTGCACAATGAAATGCTTGTCCATATTCACTGAGCATAAAGCTTTGTGACATCTAGTAAAGGAAAGAAAATAAAAAGTCCATTGAAATCTAACTTATGGTTGCACCTCTTTGCAGAAAGTGGCAAGGGAAAAAATTAAGACAATAGAAGTAATGTTTCTTAAAGGATATCCTATATATTTGCTGGGGTAAGTGGTTACTTTAAACATAAGTTCTACTATGGTTCTGGAAAAGCAGCAAGCATGCATCACTTTCCCTCTGGAATTGCTCAAAAATTTAGGACAGCTTCCACGTTTCATGAAGAAAAGTCATAGATAATTACAGTGAGCACTGTCTACTGTAATAGAACAATTGTTCTCTGCAAAGAATTCATAAAAATCAGAGACTGGCATTTATTCCTCCATAAGATAAAGGCGCTCTCATATCTTACAGAAATATTGGCACAGATTAATAAACTCAGACAGGGAAGATCTCCAACAGAGCTCATCTCTATCACAGTTCCTGTTCCTAAAATACAAAGATGCTACTTCATTTTGGCAATCATTTGAATCATCATAGGCACAAACAAGTCCAGCACAAGAAAAACATACTTGACACAGCAAGAAATGCTAGACCCATTGGGGGGGAAAAAAAAAAATAAAAAAAAAAAATCACTAGAACTGGTTTTGAAAACTAGCACATAGCATGGAGAGAAATGCAGGCACAATTTCATTTTAAAAACAAATCCCAAAGCTCTTTTTCCAGGAGTCTTAGAAGCAGTCATTAAAATTAATCCATAGTATTTTCCTCAGTCTTTGTAGCTCTCTGTAATTATTTCTTTTCACTAGCCTGCTTTTATGAGTTGAAGTGGTTTTTATTAACATTAAATTCACTAATATCAAAAAAGCCATTTACTCAGGAAAGACATTGTCTGCCAATCGTAAGTTATAATACCTTATCAAAATGACTCATTAAAACAATAAATCTATACTTGAAGTAACACCAGATTTTTTTTCCAAGGATCTAGGTTTTTCACACATTTATTTCTAAGTTATCAAAAATATTGACTTTATTTTAATAAAAAAGTTGAATACATTTGTTTTTACAGTAAAAAGCCAAGTCCTCTCCTCTTTTTCTCTGGTTTAGGTAAAGCCAAATATCTTCACTAGTATTACTCCAGATTCACAAGCCATTAATAAAGAACCAAATTCATTCCATTATGTCCACTTCCAAATTCATTTAGACTGGCTGAAAATTAGAACAGTATTTCGCATTATGTGACCCATGTAAAGGTGACGACTTCTTAGAGCAAGATGGCACATGCCAGGCTGCCACGAGGCTTGACCAGGGCACCAACCCACTAAAATCCCACCTACCCCAGTGTAGCAGCGTGCCAACACTTACACTGCCCGACACACACACACACCTCAGCCTACGCACATTTATTAGACTTTATAGTCAAGTATGCCATGGAGGTTAATTTAGAATTAATTACATGTAGCTTATACAAGTGCTTTGACAGGATATTCAAAACATTCTCAAGTTCAAATCTTAAATTCTCCCAACATCATGACTCAGACTGTTTATTTTTCTAAAATTTCTCAGCAATCACCTGGCACAGCCTCAGGCCAGACGATCTGCACTGACGTTTGTCCACAGACCCGGGATAGCTCAGATTGCTTTACACCAATCCAATGCTTTCTGACTGAGGGTACAAAGAACTTGTATCCAAGACTTGTGGCCAGTTTAAGGCACACACATTGGGTAGGGATGAGGGTGGAGAATTCTAGATTGCAAAGATCACTATTTCTATTACAACAAAACCCAAAGGCCTCAGGACACCAGCACACTACACGCTAAATATATTTAATGACAGCTTTTAAGCCACTGCTATTGATGTCCTCTGGGAACTCTAAAAACTATTATATGAAAGTTATATACTGTATTTGAGTTAATAATTTGAAGCCTTCCCCATATTTTTTTGAATTAAAAGAAATTTCAAAAGCTTTTCTTGACACAAGCAGGTATTAGGAAGAATCGCCTCGGCAGCTGCCTTCCATCACCTTCCACACGGGCACTGAGAGGGACCCGAGGGAAGGCAGGCTGAACAGAAGCAATAGGAGTGTATCTGCATCAGACCTGAGCTCTTGTACATGCACTAGAGGGGTGAAAGCTTGTGAACAAAAAAAAAAAAACACCAAAACAAGTTAGCACAAAACCAGTCCTGGACAGGCATCTGTCTGTTTTTACTTCCTCTCTTGCAGCTCCTGCCCAAGATCCTTCCACTTTCACAACGTCAAGCTTTGACTTCCCCAAATCAGTCCCGTTGACTTCACTAAGTCGCTCCGCAGTGACCTGTTGCAAGACATGCAAGAAGAACTTGAAGAGGAGAGCTCGAGAGTTGAGGATTAACTTAGGAAGAGGTTCCAAGAGGACGAAGCACAGCTGCTCTGCTCAGGCCACGGCCACCCAGGACACCAGCCGTACACAAAGCACCCGTGTGGGGAATGAACCGGAGGGCGCCTGCATTTCCAGTCAGTGCCCGCTGGACAGACAGGATGCTGCTTCCCTCTGTGAAAAGGGGAAATAACATCTCATTTCCACTGTCCAGTACTTTGAGATAAAAATAATAAAAAGGCTGCTGCTGAATCACGGGCAACAGATGATGCTCCCAATTAACTTATCTTCCCCCATTCACGGGCCTAAGCAGACTTTGACAACCAGAGGCAGATCTCCTCTATACCCCTTCTTCACCAATCCTCCTTCCATTGCTTCCACGTCTCCTCTCTCAAATATTTTCCTTCAGTTTCAAGCTCCCACTCCTAAATGTTTGCTCTCTAGGTTCATCTTACCAAATTCAGGCTTTTTCCCACCACTTTTCCCTTCTAGCCTGTTCCCACTTTATCTTCGAACCACGTGCAGAGTACAACTAACAGTACACAGACACAGCTAACGAGGAAATTTCAACAAAGGTGAAACACCTGAACTTGGAGTGGCAGACTTCAAAGTCTTCTTTGATTTGATACATGAGCACCAGACACAACCATTAAGTATAAGAAATAACAAGGCCTTTCTGGTTCCAAACTTTAAAGAAGTTTCTATATTTACCTAAAAAACAGTGATTTGACAGAACTGTTTCTTTTTGCGCATGAAGTGTATTCAAATACCTCTCATCATTCCCATTCCCCCCGGAAGGTGTTGGCCATTCACACCAAATACAACTTGTCACAGCAAACTCATGTGATGATTTATTCATGCGCTTAAAGCTCCACAGGGCACAACTTGAGAATCAAGACCACTCTCTGGAGCACACAAAAATCATGAATAGCTCATGTATGGCACATCCACATCATGTTCAATGTGGCATAACCAAGTCAACTGTCAAATCACAGAATCACAGAAATCTTTAAGACAATTTTGTCTTTCTCTAGTGTCTATCTCTGCAGAACAGCAAAGAAAATATTGATCCTCTTCTTTCCTTCAATAAACTAACAAGATAGGGCAAGCAAATGGTCAGTTCTTAACTGTTACTACACCTAACTGCCTTTGACATCAATAGGCATTGGGACAAGAGATGCTAAGACTGAAAACATTAAAAGAAAATGACAAAACAACACATTGCATCACAGAACTTCCGGATTTCTGCATTTATTTTTAGAATTAGGGTCCTAAATTTTAGCCACAAAAACACACAACCAAGCTTTGTGTTGATTACTTACAAATTGCAAACAAAATACTACTTTTTCCCTCATTGTCTTTTTAAACTTTTCCTAGCAGATGTGTCAAAGTTCACCCTGGCTAAAGCCCAGATGTGCTGAGCACACAGCCATTTAAACAAGAAAGCCAATAACTAAATCTCTGGAGAGCTTAGATGCTCTAACAACTCTCTCCTTAGGGTGTACCAAGAAAAGCTGCTATTTGTTATCTTCATCTTCAAACTTGCAGTGGCACAGTGCTGGCATATAGCAATCCACTACTGGGTGACAGTCACCACTGCACAAAAAATAATCTCCATTTGACAATAAAACCAGCGGACAGATTTAAACAAGATACTACTAGCAAACAGTTCAAAGACAATGTTTTCATTAAGTGATCTTTATAATATAAAGTTATGCAATATTTTGCCACTTCCTAAGTAGAAACTTTATAAACAAGACACACCACCAGAAATCTTCCTCTGTATCAGATGACACTAAGCCAGACTTCCTCCCCCCCCCCGACTCCAAACACTCACAAGTAACTAGCTTTAAAAAGAAAATTGTTTCTATGTGCATTGTTTAATTTTATTATCCCTCTAATATTCTGGAAGCAGAATACTACACACTAATTGGTAGAAGCTGGACTGGTTTGTGTTTTGTTTCAGGGACTTTAGGGGAGGGGGGTGTTTGGTTTTGGTTTTTTTTTTTAATTTATCATCATGTATTGTGGACATGTTCTGTAGCAGATTCTTCTGTGAAGCAGGGGGAGGAAAAGAAAGGAGTGAAGGAACACTGGCTCTAAAGTACATCTTTGGTACCCAGTAGATGGAAATCAAAAGAGAACCTAAATATTTACTGTAGAAAGCTTAAGAGTGAGAGCTCAAGTATTCCACTTCTGTTAAATAAATTATCAAAATGTAGGCATTTAACCCTCTTAATAGCCTCTGTGCCTCACAGGCCAAAATTGCCACTTCAGCATTGCCAAGTCACTGTCATTTGCCTAACAAGCAATCGAATCAGCTAACACCACTGCACTCCTCCAGCCAATACTGCAAGTATGTGCAAAGCTGACTGTATTCCGATCAAATCTATAGTCAGTACCTGGTCAGCCTACATTCTCCTCCTGCCCAAACAGCAAGCAGAAGACACTCCAGGTAGTCAAGCCACCTTTTGCAAGATGCCACTTCTTGCAGGTATTACAGAAGGCAATGGCAGCAAACACCAAATAAAAACGAGCATTCTCCAACCACCTGCACAGCTTCTGCAGGATTCCATCCTAGTCACTCGGGTAGAGTGAGAGCACCAGGTGAATACATCAGTCCCCAGAGACAGACTGGTGGTAAAAGCTGAAAAGCCAAGACCCTCTTTTACTATGAGGTGATGGCAAGTTACATGAAGCAACACTTGGGTATATGGATGGCAGTGCCACGTACAGATGCATTCCGAGCAGCATGGTACCACTGGGCATTTGCTACGATGCAAAGCGGCTTGACACAACTGATGCTATGAGCACACACTGCAACATGGGTACTGTCCGGATGGGTTACAAGTGTGCCTTGGCCTCATGGACTCTGTTTCAGCTAGGTATGGCTTCTCCGGGCCAGTCCTCAGATGCAATGGAAAAAAGCAGGAGACAACTTTTAAAAATGCATTACTCAGGTGGACAAAAAAGTACAAGATAAAAACAATCCACTGGCATTCATACCGACACCAGAAGTAATTTAAGATTTTTCCATGTTAAAATTTAGTGCCTTAATATTGATGTGTGCCTAAATCACTGCATCACCGTTGTATCTGTTGACAAAAATGGGACAGAAACTTCAGAAACTGATCTCACTGTGTTAAACACTGCTAAGTCATGGAACAGGCAACCTCTGTCATTTCCATCAACCAGCCACAGACATAACTCCTGAACTATCTCAGCTATGCCAGAGGACACAAGTACACAAGCTCTCAGTCAGCAGCAACAGCCGGCTTTTCAGCGTGCTGCTTTACAAACCAAGCACTGAGGTCATGCAACCGGGACATGTGGGAATGGAACTCATTACTAGACTCCCCATTCAGCACTCCAACCATGTCAGGTTATTAAGGCACTTACCATTATATCTCCAAGTCAGATTTATGACCCGTTACCACAGATTCCCTTGTATCTTACAACCTGCAGTGTGTGAGCCTGTTGGGGAGAAAGCAAGCATGGAGGTACAGAAGCCATCATCCTCTCTCCTTTTCTAACAAACCCATGCTTGAATGGCTAATGAAAATTCAAGTGACTGCAAGAACCCCAAAGACCCCCAAGCAGTCTATAGGTTAGAACTTACCCTATGATTTAATTTCTTTTTTTTCCCCAAAAAAACAATGCTGAGATGCCAGGAAATGAACAAAACCTACATTTGCAAAGGGAATGGAAAAACAGAAGCAGGTGGTCAAGTAGCTAAGCTGGCAGTGTATTTGGACAGTAGCCGAATGGCCTGAATTTGGTCTTTAGTAAGGTCACCAGTGTCTCCCACAACACATACAGATGTACTAACTGAAAATTTAAATCATATTTGTGATAAGAAAACAAAGCACTTTCAAATACACATTTAAGATTATAAAAGTGAACTACAGAAGTGAACGGGCATTTAAAACATTAAGATACCCATTGTGATCCACTAACAAAAAGGCCACTTCAAGTGTTACAGCCATTCATCATACTTCCGCTGCGCAGCTCACCATACAGGCTTTAACTCCTGTCACTCTGCAACAGCCCTTTGTGACGGTATTTTGAGTACACACACAGTCACCCAGTTTTCTAACTAAAAGCGCCTGCCAGCAGCCCCAGAACACTTGCTCTAAGCAACAGCCATAAAAAAAGTCCTTCAGTATGCACTCGACCCTAGTTCAACCAAAAAAAAAAAAAAAAACACTCATTCATCACTTTCTACACTTCTGAACAAATATATACCCTTCATTTAATAAACGGTATTTTTGTTACACCAATTCTACTAGTCTCCACATTTCACTGAGGTGAAATGAGGTGGCACAGAAACTACAGGGAACGCTAATGTTTTATGCAGTGAACAAAGCATTCCTTCTAAAGCCAAGGGAACACATCATTTAATCAAGATTGAATTTGTAAGTAAACTTTCAAGTGGCAAAACCAATTCAAAACTTGATTCCCACGAGGAACAGGACAGTGGCAGCATCCACTACCTTGGTGGAGCAGCATTAACAAGAACATCTCACAGATAACAGCTGTTGTGTCTACTTCTTTCAAAATCAGCCACTGTGTCACCTGTAGGGCACAGAAGCAACTGAATCCTCCAGTTGCACCTAAATACTGCTCATTCCCAGCTAATGTACCAGCTAGAGCATGTAACACAGGAAACAGCTTTGCCCCGTGAGCTCTCAAATCAAACCCTTCTTTGGTCACAATTAAACATTGAGCCAAGAAAGTTTCTAAGCAGCCTTCCAGAAGTGAGAATTTGACACGTTCAGAAACAGTTCATTCAGACAGCAGCAAGCCCTTACTTAGCCCCACAGCACAAGGACTTTTGATTAGCCCAAAGCTCATTAGCAACATTCAAGAATCTCTGTCGTTATCTAGCAAACTAAAACCCGCATGACCTACAAACTAAGATAAATACAACTGATTACAGACAGCTCAAATCTGAGGTCCTTGCCTAAAACTACAAAACTAAACCAGATACCATGAAAACTCCAGCTGAATCAAGCACTTCAAAACCTTGCTTCTGAAGCATGCTTTAATAAGATCCAGTTAGCACCACAAGTAATGTTATATATCCTTTCCAAACCATCATCCCCGACAGCGCATCGTCCAGAAACTGCCCAGACCTGCACCCCACCCCCCAGTCTTTATTCTGCAAGTTTTGCAGCAAACCTTAATTACAGCTTCCCTACTGGACAGGCAGGCAGCAGATGCCACAGAGGCCATCAGCAGAGCATAAAGAAAGCTTCTCACAAAGCTTCCCACGCTTTCATGTATTTTTGTGCCTTTCACTCCGGTCACGGCTCCTCCTTGCTCTCCATGCCTGACAGCCAGCTTTCCCCTCTGTCAGTTCACCAGTAAATCCTCTTGCTAGTCCCACTTCATGACCTGATAAAACCACATGGCAATGCTGACCTCTCTGCCCTGCCTGTCACTTAATTTAGGCTCCATAATCCCTCATCTGGTCTCTCCCCAAACCTAGTACTGACCATCCTCTATGGGGTTTGCCAAGTCCAACTTCCCAGGCACATCTCTGTCCAGGTCTCCCTTCACTTCTGACTGAAGCTGCTGCAACACACAAACTTCTGTATTTAAAAGAGCCCCTCCAAAAAATTACAAATAAAAATACATACTTCAAACATTACAAAATTACTTCAAATATTACAAAAAACTATAAATAAAAATACATACTTCATGTGTTTTCAGTTCATGTTTTAAAATAGCAGTTCACCTATGCAAGATTAACAAAACAAACTGTAATAGGTAAAAACAGTTTGTAGGTAACCACAAAACAACCAGCACAAGGTCTTTGCATATATCTGTAGAGATAAATTTCTTTTCCATATTATCAGAAAAATAAACTCATTTAGCCTAAAACTCATGTTGTACAGAAAGTACAGGAAGGGCCATGTTATCTGGGAGAAGCAAGCGGGTAATTTAAGTAGGGGGAAGGGTAGAAGCTCTAGTTCCAAATCGTTATTGTAGGAGATGTTAGAAGAGCCAAGTGCCAGAAAAGCCTGCCAAGGGCTCACCCACACACGCACGAGTGCATAACGCTGACTTGAAGGGAGCTCAATATGAGATTACAAAGCAAATCATATGAAATCCTGCTCCATCTTTAAGCTTGGAGAATTCGAGGTATTTAAATCGGGAATGCTGTACTGTTTATGTGCTGCAACATTTTACCCTGGCAGTGGTTCAGCCGCAGCATTCCTCTCACTTCCCCAGGGCCCGCACGACACACCACGGGCTGCAGAAATGCCTTCGCACATTCATGAAGTCAGCATTCATACAGAACAGAAATCTCTTTTTAGCTAGTTCGTAATAACTAACACTAGGAAAAAGTAAAATAATTTTATGGCTGAGCTATACACTGATGAAATTCCAGAGCTAAAGTCCTCTACAGCAAAGAACAATGACTGCACAATGGAATTCTGTATTCAACCTTTGGAAGTAAAAAGAAGCAAAGTCAGACCTGCCCAAACAGCTTTCCAATTAAATATAGATCTGAGGAGACCAAGCTATTCTTCTCCAAGTCACTTATCTATTTGATCATTAAACTGTCTTTGTATTTATACAACATATCACCCACAAAGCACTTCCTTTTGTAAACCGATATTGTAGATCTGTAAAAAAACAACAAAACACCAAGCAGCATGCATACAGATGTGAAGGCTAAGGGTTATCTAAACTATCTTTGCAAAAAGCAACAGTAATACCGATGCCTGATAACACCTATCTGCCCTTTAAATTTTAAAGGTACTTCAAGCATTCAAGATTTCAGGGGAAAATGTAACTTGTCTTAAAATGTCAATATTTACATATTTTCAGATCATGCTATGGAACTCTTCATAAACAGAATCCTGGATCTGAGCCATCCCAATGACTACCAGACATATGACAGCTCTTTTTTTTCCTCCCCTTCACCTCTGAGTTCATTCTGGTAGGGCTGAACAGCAAGGACACCCAAATTCAAAACGTTGGGTGAAAAATGGTTGAAAACACTCGGCAACTGGAAGTGTCACAAGCAAGGCAACTGCCAACTTAAAAAAACAATATACGTTATGTATCACATTCCAGTCCCTATTATCATACATCAAGCACACACACCACACACTCCCAGGGGTGTTTTAGATTAAAAAAAATGCTTTGAACACAGTAAGTCGGTTCACAACTAATCAAAAAGAGGGGGAAAATACCCAAGAAAATACCTCCAATAAGATGAATATTATATATGTGGTCCCCTAGCTTTATAGCTACCATACCAGAGAATTTGTAAGGATGCTGTTTTATGTTTAACAGACATTGAAAAGTCTTGTGTCCCCACAGATCGTAGGCAAATCAAACAACCGCTGTGCTAAAAGATGCTTGTTATATGTCCAAAACTGATTTTGGCACAAAAATATTGTACAATTAACAAAGTCTTTTCTCTAAGCTTGAGTTCCAGTTTACGAGCCTAAAGAAATGATGGACAGAAATCAAAGGAGCTGGGTGACAGGGGACAAGAGGAAAAAGAACAGAGCACAGTTGTAGCACTGTAGGATGCCCCATGCACTCCACTACTTCCAGGAGGGCTGTCAGAGACAGCAAACGAGAAAATGGGATAAAACTAGCAGAGGAAGTTGGAAGAAAGTCCCCAAAACTATCCTGAAAAGGCAACGGCAATGCTTAATAGCCAGCATTTTATGTGAAGCTACAGTTCTCCTTAAAATGAGGGTATTCAAGTTTCACAGCAACCACATGATTACATGGTACCATTATAAAATATGTATTTTGACATGTCAGGCAGAAGTGTTTTCTTTCCTGTATCACTATATTGAAAGGACTCCAAGTCTACCTGGTTAAGCTCTGGATGCAGCAATGAGACAGACCCCTCAAAGGACGTCACAAGTAGTACACATGTGCTCATTTTATTTTGTTACTTAGATCTCACTGAACTCCTCCCATACAGTTACGAGTTTTCAGTTCTGTCACTATTTTACCTTTTTCCAAAAGTTCTGCTCCATGGTGAAATCAGACAAATTTTACATCCACAGAAGCGAAGTTGCACTTTGAGTTTTTAGTTTCTAATCTTGGGACACCCAAACTATTCTAGCAGTCTGCTCAGTTAACAAGAATCAAATCTCAACTTTGTGTCCGAAATACACGCTTAGAGTTCTGGTTGTTGCATGTGGAGAGTCCGAGATAGCAAGGGCAGGCAATTGCTTACCAAGGAGCCTCTAGCATAGGAAAGCACTTCCTGCCATGCTAAAAAACCATACACAAAACCAGACTATTAAACTATCTATCTGCTTCAGCTTGTTATTTGTTCCTGCCCCATGAAAACAGACATATTTTGACAGGCCAACTGATTTTCTCCTTAGGCTGTAGCTTTCTATTACACCCCAGCGGATCTGCCTGTGCATCTGACCAAGCAGGGCAGTTCCCTCTGCACCAGGGCTTGCAGCTGGGCAGCGACAAGCCAGGCAACCCCTTGCCAGCCCAGGAAGCCAGTGCCTCCAGAGCCACACACCGAGCAGGCTCACCCCGCAGCCAGTGCCTGTTCAAAGCTGAAAAGCCCCGCTGCTTGGCAGCGCCGCTACAGCACAAGGAAGCAGCCGAACGCTGTGGCTGCAAGGCACTCCGGGCAAAACCCATCAAGAGCGTTGGCATCCCTCCACCTTTGTACTGCACCGGCCCTTGCCACCCCCATGCTGGCGCACGTACTTTTGCAGATAATCCAGCTAGAGGTGCTGATCCCCTAGAAACCCCTTCCTGCTAAAAAAGTCTAGTTTTCAGCCAGGTCAGCTCTTCTCAACTGTTTATCACAGGAGCTGTGACCAGGGAGCCAGGGGGGACCATGTGGCCAGAGCTCAGAGAGCAGCAGGGCTGGCCAAGCCTGGACACAGCTGTGCTGGCCCCCCAACAACTGCATCCTCCAAAATTTGCCCCCTACACATACTCAAGACAAAATGCTATTTTGAGCTTCACAAATGATTTAGCATATGGTACTGTAGTATTCATGTTCCTATTCTACACAAGCATCATTTTACACAAAACGTGGTATTTGTAGTCTGCGGAATGCTTTTGAGGTTTTTCTTAAGGTATTGAAAGCACAAATGGCATTTTACATAGGGCATGAAAAAGCCAAACTTACGTAGCTCTGCAAACAATAAATATACTTCCCATATAAACTAATAAGCTAGAATTGTTCTGGTTAAACAGCCCTTTCAACAGCCATTCAAGTTCACTCTGGACCTCTGCTCTTCTAAAAGCGAGCATCTCCCCATCGGTCCAGCCACTTTCTGTCCGGCTGTTATTTTGCTGAGGAACTCGCAGAGAGGCAAAGCACACTGATCAAAACCAGATTTCTCAGCTGTTCAACCACATTTAAGCCTCAATCATGATATTGTTAACTGGCTGCTCAAAAGGAGATCTAGAGGCAACATTTATCAATATAAATTCAGGTTGATCTTTGTAACAATCTTTACAAAAACCCACAATTTCTCTAATGTTACAAAGTTGCACTTCTGTTTACTAGGTTACATTTTTCTCATTACATTGGGGAAAGAGGGAGCCACATAATTTGCACCTGTTTAATACAACAACTGACCTCTGTATCTCAGCCATCTTTAAAACTGGCGCTATTTAATATAACAAATATACATTTTTAGAGGCACTGCTATTCAAGCCCCAGACTATTCAGTAGAACAGAGTTTGCAGAAGTTAAGCAAAGAAACCGTCTGCATGAAAATACATTAAAACCCAACAATTTTCAGTATGAAAGGCTTCCCAGTTAATTTTCTGACTGGAAATAGACAAGAATGCACTTATGCTTGAAAACGCAAAAGCAGTGGATGTGGTCTAACACTGACCTACAGACAGGCAGCAGCAAGACTGACACCTCCCATCGTTCACGCTGCCAGGAAGCCAAGGCTTTTCATCAAGGGAACAAGTTTTAAACACTGCTTCTCAGAGCACATTATAATTGCTCAGGTTGAGATAAAGCTACTACTTATATTAAGAAAATAAAACCCAAAACACTAGTGTTTTCCAGAAGCAACCACTGATGGCAGTTTCAAAAAGAGTTGTTCAGCCTGGAGAAGAGAAGGCTCCGAGGGGACTTGATAGCAGCCTTCCAGTACCTGAAGGGGGCTACAGGAGAGATGGGGAGGCACTCTTTACCAGGGAGAGTAGTGAGAGGACAAGGGGTAACAGGTATAAGCTAAAAGAGGGTAAATTTAGGTTAGACATTAGGAAGAAATTTTTCACTATGAGGGTGGTGAGACACTGGAACAGGTTGCCCAGGGAAGCTGTGGATGCCCCATCCCTGGAGGGGTTCAAGGCCAGGCTGGATGAGGCTTTGGGCAACCTGGGCTGGTGGGAGGTGTCCCTGCCCATGGCAGGGGGGTTGGAACTTGATGATCTTTAAGGTCCTTTCCAACCCTAATCATTCTATGATTCTATGAACTCTTCAGGTGACTATGGAGTAAGTGATTTTCCTATTACCCCCTCTCCAAAGTTGGAGAGCCCATTACCTCAGATCCCTCTGAATATTGTTCACCATGTTACATCTCCAAACACCATCTCCATAGAAGACTGAACTCTAAAATCAACAGTTGACTCACATGCAAGAAAAGCATACACTTTCCTGGAAAAATATGTATTATTCTGATATTTTACCTGTTCTCAGCATCTTTTGCTATGCTTTTTCAATTAATTCTTGGAAAAAAAACGGTCAAAGTTTTTGGATAATTAAATCATTACAAAAAGCCTAACTTGTATGCAGAAAAGACAGGCAAGTCTTTTGTTTCCAGCCTGATTTGCAAAAAAAAAAGGAAAACAGTTTGAGTTACTGAATTTAGCTTTCCAGTTAGGTAAGCAGCTGGAGAATCTGTTGCTTCAGATGATTATGATTATCACTGACATTTTCCCAAGACAAATAATGTCAGAATATGTGCATGCAGGTATCTCCATCCTTCCTTTACCTGTTAGTAAAGTACATCTGGATTGCTCCTACCAATCAACAGGAATAAACCCACTTGTTCAACACAGCTGAGCACTCAGAACTACCTCTGCCCCAATGAGAAGAATTTTAGCTTTCAGGTCTTGTTACTCCAAGTGGAAGAAAGGATATCATGAAGTAATATCATTCTGGCTTGTGTTATAATTAGCTATTCATTTTTTTCTGATATGGGTGGGTGGAGGAAGAGAACTAAGTATAGCTACAGTTATGAACTCTGTACAGAGCCAACACGTGCTCTTTTACACTGAAACAGAAGAGCAGGGATCTTCTGTTTTCAACCTTAGGATTTCCTCTTTTTTTTGTCCGAAGTTTTACAGACCAAAAAAAGGAAGGAAGCCGGGGGCAGGGGGGGGAAGGTAGAGGAACAAGGAAGAGCCAGATAAGTGAAGAATGTTCAAGAATTTCCCACTATTAGCCATGAATAACGTAACAGCTCTGCCAGCTGTTGTCCACTAAATTGTTTCAAAAAAATACATGCTCAAATTTATTTTTTATCATATAAGAGGGGAGACCAGTTAACACCAGAATGAGCAATTCTGAATCCCATGCAGAGGCAGGAACTCCTCTGTATCCTCACTGTACTAACAGACCAGGCAGAGACATGCAGAAAGGCACCACAGCGCCCAGAAAGAGGCATGTCCATTCAAGGCATTAGCCAACTTTACTCCTTTATAAAAACCACTATCACTTACCAAAAATATTAGTGTTTACAACCTGTGACCCATCTCCTTTCAGTACCTCGCAGCTGTACCTATGGAAACTGAAGGAACATCATGAACCACTGATGATGTTTAAGTTTCCCAATCCCACTTTTTTCCCCAAAAAATAGACAGTACACTCATACACCTTTATACAAGGCTTTTCCTCAGAAAAATAATACTCTGTATTTTAGGGGTAACATGATCTACACAAGCATGAACACTAACTTCATGCAAGTATTATTATTTCATGCTTATATAGTCTACCACATACCTTGATTAAGGATGAAGCTGTTACCCACTGCTGTTTGTATAACACAATAACAAAATACATTTTTTTTCTGCTAACTTTCATTTAAGTTATGTAACAAAAAGCATCAGAAATACTGGTTTCCCTCCCCCAGCATCTTGTACGTGCTCCGCTCACTGCGCTGCTCTGGAGAAAAGGTAAAATAAGGCCTCACTGAGCAATCAGTTGCTTTCCACGCTGCAACCTGCAATTGCAAAGAGTTTCAAAAAATGAAACATTATCCTATTATATGTGGTCAATGATTTATGACAGTAAAAGAAAATGCTTTGTTTTAAAAAACAGCCAGAGCCCAGTAATGTCTGTTACAGAAGAGCCCCTAGTGTGCAGCTGGTGCCCACCTCTAACATACAGCATATATACATTCCCATACACTCAATGCAAATTGCTCATTAAAATGTGTCAGTACACACCTTTATTGTTCAGAACTCAGTTTACATTTCTAAATAATCAGAAATCATTAGGTCAGTGCAAACAACAACAAAATAAAATCAAGAAATCCCAAGCAATGGATTGGAAAGGGCACTCCATTTCTTCTCTGCTGCAGAAAGAGCTGAACAAGCTCATAATTTAGCTACTGATTGCTAAAAACCAGACAACACCCGCTTCCAGAGGCCTGAGAGGACACAACACACACACTTAAAATCCAGTAACACAGGAAGCAAAACTGAAACAAATGTAAGTTATTCTTCAAATGCCTTATTGCAAGTTTTGCTAACTAACAACCCTGTTTTGGTGTTTATTACCTCATCTACGATTTGTTTTTCTACGCACAAACCATCAAGAAAACAAAACTCAATGTACTAGAGAGTGAAATAAACAGACTTTAGCCACTTTCAGGTGCAATAATTTCAGCTGTCATTATTAACAAAGTAGAAAAATAATTGCACGTGAATCTGAAAAACACAAATTGATTTGGTTCCTTAACTAGAGAAAGACGAGAGGTGTAATCAGCATCAGCAGGGGTTTTTTCCCTTATATTAGCTCTCCTACAAGAGAGCCTCTTTCTGTAAGATACTGTTGATTCTTTTAATCATGCAAAACTGATTTGATTTTACCCTATTTTCTTAAACAGAAAAAGAAAAACCAGCAAGCACAATGCATTAAATTGCAAAATCCAAGCTTCTTCCTTTGTCCCTACAGTCCAGGTGACTTTCAGAGCTGCACTGTTTGCAGCTCCCCTATCTGCCCTTGAGCATCTGGAAGTTAGATCAGCATTATTTTCAAATGAAACATTTCAGGTGCCCAAGAATGCAAAGTTGACAAGTTATTGTATCATCTTTACACTATATAACTGGGAACATGCATTCAGAGCAACAAGAAATGTGCATTATGATGATAAACAGTTCTCACTTCAGTCTCTTGTCATTGTAAAGATCTGAAAAATACAAACATACAAAGGCAAACTAATGGCAAACCACTGTGGCAGCCAAGTGTCTTCAATTGTTCAACATGCACTGCTTCTCTTAGCAAGCTCCACTTCTGTCTGCACCTCTCACAAAGCTGTCAGACAAGGTGCTTCCAACAGGCTTACGCGAGAAAGGAAATTTTGGAGCCAGCATCACTGACAAACAGGAGAAATAGTGAACAGCACGTGTTTTCCATACTAAGGCCACAGAAGCAGAAATAATCAGCTCATGAATGCAGGATAGGAGTACGACTGTCTAGACAAAAGTATTCTGGAAAAGGATTGATTAGCGAACGCGAGTCAATACGATGCTATTGCAAAAGGAACAAACATCGCACCAGGAATGACATGAAGACACATCACCTAAAGCACATGGCAAAAGAGAGTCTCCTGCTTTACCTTACGAAGCTTTCCTGTCCCATTTTGACCATAGATCAATTGGTCAAAGATAAGAACAATATCATCTGCAAGGAAAGGATGAATATAAATGAAAATAACTGAAGCTATTTCATACAAGAAAAGCCTTGGCAAGCCTTCATATAATGATACATGCAAGAGGTAAACTACTCAAGTGTTAAACACTTTCTAGTAGTAAGATTGCTAAGCACTGACCACAGAAGTTGCAGATGCTCTGGTATCAGTGTTTTAAAGAACACGCTGGCAAACATCCTTCAGAAGTGACAGAGTTGACTTGGCCTTGAGAAATAGTACAGATTAAATCTCTCAAAACTCTAAACAAATTTTTCCTATGATTCTATTGAGCATCTCCAAACAAAAAAAAAATCCTTTGTATTACACAGAGACATTTATGACAAATTAAATGCAGGTGACTAAGAAATAAAAAGGGACATCTCCCTCCAAGTTAGTCTCCTGGCTTCCAAATCAGCAGGAAGGAGGCAGTGGTCACTTCAAAAGCATCCTTCTTAGCTCCTCGCTAAACAAGAAATAGCAAGAAAATGAGGAAAAGCAAAACAAAGGCTTACTCAATGATGTACAGTTACATGCAAAAAAACCCCTACAGTAGCAAAGGAAATTCCAGACTGGAAGTGAGCAAAACCTTCCCATTTCAACCCTTCTTTGCAGAATCACAAAGGTTACCTAGCTTGTTCCCCTACACCTTCACAGAATCAACTACAAATCCAGTAGCAAAAAAAAAAAAACAACCCACAAAAAAACCACCCATGCACAGCACTCAAAGTCTCTGAAAACCAAGGAAACGAAGCAACGCATCTCCCAGGGGCGCAAACTCTGCTGAAAGTGCCTTGTCCAAGTTGCTGAATACATTCAAGTGTGGCAAATGATCCACAAAGTCAAAATGCTCTCTTCAGGATTTTCCCTGATCCCAAGACTCAAATTATGGAGAACTTTATAGACTAAAGCCTACATGGTGAATTACCCTCAGAAATTAACTGGAAACTACGGAATGTGATAGTTAACACATTCACCTTCAACCAGGCTGTAAACATGAAACCCCAATTTTTTTCCTGAAGCTTTATTTCTGGGCTGCAGGTTAGGGAAGCAAAGAAATGCAAAGGCAGACACTCCTGCAGCAGAGCAAAAAGTTGCTGATATCTGCGTAGTAGGAGTAAAATAACCAATTATACCTGTCTTGACAGAGAAGCTAGTGACTCCATCACGTGCTGTCTGAGCTCCCAAAAGCAATCACAGATGACATTAGCCTATGCTGGATAACTAAAAAGCATTCTGCCTTTCAGCAGGGAGATCACGTTCTCGCCTTCCCTCCTTATGTTATTTAATTCACCATTTTTCCATCGCCTTTTGGCTAAATCTGACCCAGCTAATAGCCACATAAGTCCAACACTGAGAATGGTGGCAAAAAAAAAAACCCCAATGCAGTGAAAGAGGAAGAAAAAAAAATGTCATCACTATACAGCTAACCATGAAATAACGTCAGCCTTCAAAACTCTTCCCCAGTAGCTCCAGATATGTAGTGACTAGGAAAGATGAGATCTCTGAAGAGCACTATGTAAGACTGTATTAATGAACCAACCAGCTTCGGGTTCTCCTTAAGAGATAAAGGTATTCAAAAATATCACATCCATACTAAAGACTCCAGAATTTTGGAGGCAGCTGTTAAAAAAAACATTTGAAAATCTTGATTTAGTCTTATCTTAAAGCAATTACACCACTGTATCAACACTTAGTTAAGGCTCAGTCTTTATACCCAAAACGAGTTAAAAACCTCAGCCTCCTATATTCTGTTGGAGAGCAGAATATAATCAGTGGCTGGTTTTTGTACAAAAGCTGTGAGTTAATTCCACTTCTGAAAGATACCAAAAGCTACTGCCTATATAGAAGACCAAGAAAATATGATCTTTACCTGACTGACACCCTCAGCTGATGTAAAAGCCACCATGGCCATGTGTCATGTGTCAGAAATCTTCCTACAGCGGAGACCCACACATTTTCCATCTCGGACAGCAAGAACTCAGGGAGCATTTCCTAAAATGAGAACGGGCTCCCATCACCCCAGCAAAGTGAAGGGAGTGCTTTTATCCTGTCAACTCCGCTCTGTGCCCCACAGTACCTCACTTTCTCCTACTTGCAGATGACAAGCTCCAAACAGCCACAAGCTGCAACAAAAAAAACCAAGACCATTCTCCAACTGTTCGTTAGCCAAACGGGGTTCTTGAGCCCCAAAATGCACTATGTTCTGTCCTGCCTCACCTCTAAACAGTTTTGAGGCAGCTTGACAGAACCTCTGAAGAAAGATCATTATTAGTGGTCACAATAAAGCAAAATTACAAACGGAATTCTACATGGAAGTGTGAGCCAAGATCCACATAGGAAAATGGAAGAAATAAGACTGAAGGCTTCATTTGTACTATTTGGGGATGAAGAGAAGCTGCTGAAGTGTTTGTGTTAAACAAAACACATTCTATTAGAAGTCTAGCACAGTTACAGATATAAGGTGACATTAACCACATCATTGTCTTCTTGTTGTTGAGCTAAACAAACCAGGCTCATTTACAGTACAGTTAGCTTGCAGTCAAAAAAGTGATTACAGCATGAAGATAAGGATGTCCTGGCTACCTTTCAAGCTGATTGCTAGCAAGACAAGCCTGGCTGCAACTCAGAAGAGCAGGGCACAAGGCAATTGATTTGGCTCTTGTCTATGTGCTAGTCAATACCACCCCTGTGATCAACCATTACACTCCTGTCTTTTTCCTCCTATAAGCCTCAGCCTCCAGCACAAAGTCATTTGATCCTTCCGTTTCTTTGTCTATACAATAGGAGATGGCCACACTTCACACCCCCTTGGTAAGGCAGATTTATGGCTTAACCACACTAAAAATACCAAGCAGTATCTAAACTTGTCTGAGTTAAACTGGTATATTTTGCTGTATGGAATGACTACAGGATCTGGAATACCAATTGGTTATAAATTAGATGATGCATTCAGCAACTGTCTTTAATTATTCTCCTTAATTAATCTTTCCATCCTAATCCAAGAAATGCCTTCCTAAGAAATGCTGAGCAGCTTTGTGCTCAGTAGCAAAGTGTGAGTTACCCATGTACCAGAAAGCATAACCGCATCCTTACAGATTGAGGTAAATCTGCAGATCTGGTGAGATAAAGAGAAAAAATTATCTTCCATACTCAGGCTAACAGAACTTGTATCTTTCCTCCAAACAGCAGCTACACGATAATTACATAGTACTGCGATTTGTTACAGCTAAAGGTATATACATAAAACAACACACAGCATTTACGTAAGCCAATTTCATTCTAAATCTACTAGATTTAGACACTACCAACAGCAAAAAGATCTTACTCCTACCCTTACATCAGCATACTTTGTGCTAAATACTCCACATAACTGGCCACTGGATCCTTTGTGCAATGCCATCACTGGTTTGACACAACAGCTGAAGGTGTGATTCCAAACATATGGAATTTCAAAGTGAAATACCTAAGTTTAACCTTCTGTTCTGAAAATAAAAGATATCAAAACCCAGGCAAAGCAACCTTTCTCAGAACCAGAAATATTCCAATGGTTACCTCACCTCTAAAATCCTGAGGGATAATACACAGCTGACAAAATCTACAGCCTTAGAAATAAACACAGAGCTGAAGTACGAAGGGTGTACGAGGGTAACAACGTTCTTCATTGTCACAGTATGTCTCTCTACTAGCAAGTGAGCTGGCAGTGTGCCTGCCTACTAATACACAAACTCAGAGTAAAGCAACTTGCTCAGTGAAAAGCTTTTAGGTATTGTCAGTGGCTAGTAGGCAGAAGTTTAAAATTTTGAAGAATATAAGATTGTTACTTCCATTAACTACCCCTCAAAGTGGGAACCAGGCTGTGCAAGTGAGCAACAGCCACCTGGTTACCAGCAACCCTTCAGTGCAACCAGGTGGCTGTTGCCTGGTTATTCATCCATTTTGGCATGTCACAGTAGAAATGTGCAGCACACAGCATGTGCTGCAAAATTCAGATTGAAAATGCAGATGAGGTCTGATGTTGATGCAAGCCCTGAGCTCTTTATACAAAGGATACATATGCTTGGTACAACTAATCAGGATTCTCCAAGGGGTTTTATAATGCACCCATTTTACCAGGGCAGATAAATACATCAGTATTAAAAACTGCTTGGAAACATAATAATCTCATTACTAAAAAAAATATATAAGCAGGTCTGCGGTGCAAAATGCAAGTTTGATCTATGAAATTCCCTCTACATTAAGTTTAAAGAATTATACAGCAAGACACAACTCTCTCCTGCCTCCTCTATCACTGCTATAAAGCACAATAGCTTATACACTAATTGTGTGTGAAGATTTTACAGATAGCACTCCTGTAGGTGAGTGAGAACACAGCATAGCACACAGTCCAAGAGAAAGATTGTATCACTTTAGATTAGTATTTCAACATCTTGCAATGGTCATATGAACCATGATATCACCCCCATCCGAGGGGTATAAAGGACACATATTGAACAGTGGCTTTTTGTTACTATCTTGAATAGCCTTTGGAAGGCAAATCACAGAAAACCATGGGATGAATTTAAATAAGAATAATCATCTTTTTGTGACTATATTATATTTACACAAATAAAGAGGATCTTTGTGGTCTCCTGCATTTTCTGGTTGATCCAGAAGAAGCCCACTATTGAGAAATCACAACAGTACATCTTTAGGAGGGGTAAGATTTCAGTGACACCACCCCTAGTAAGTGAGGAAGAGCTGGACAGTGATTCATGTGTAAATACCTGAAAAGGTTTACTAAACATAGAAAATATTATTTTAGGAAAAAAAATATCAGGGAAAAAAAGTGCTTCAGTTGTGAAACAGCATACTATACTCAAAAATAAAAAAAAACACCAAAAAAATAGATGGAGAGAAGGGCTGCAGCTTGAAATACTTGACTGTTAATATCCAGCATGCCATTCCAGCGAGTCCCAGAGTGATTTTTACGCTTCTGCCCATCCTCGTAAAGAAAGGCGGGTGGCAGGATTAATCAATATCATACAATCCAGCTGTGACCTGGCAAATAAGTCAAGAAAATAAATCCCGTCGATGATCTCCGTAATTTAACATTCGGAGGACGGCAGCACCTGGGACCAACTCCGAACGGGACGGAGCGGCACCGCTCGGGGCTGGCTCCTGCGCTCGCCGGAGCGCGGCTACACAGGCACAGACAGACAGACACACACACAGACACACGGACACGGACAAAAACAAAGGAGGGCTCCGCGCTCCTCCCGCCTTTTCCGTCATGCACACAACTCCGCGTTCAAACGCGACGTAAACAGACGGAAAGCCGCTTACTACGCTAGTAGGTCTGGGGAACTGTTCCGCTGTGTCTGTGTCAGAGGGGCTATTGTGCAGGACAGGCCACCAGCGCCGGCGGCTTTAATATGCGGTGTAAAAAAAAATAAATAAAAAGAAATCAATCACGGTAAGCCTCCCTGATCACTTCGTAAATCAAACCAAGGGGCTTCTGAGATCTCCACCGGGCGGAGTTAAATAAATAGGCACGGAAGCGCGACTCCCACAAGCGACACTTTGTCTGGATCCCACTCCAGCAGCGACAAAACCCCGACGCGCGAACAATGCCCGCGGCCGCGCTCCCGATCCCGCTCCTCCCCGAGGCGCCGCCGCTGCCGGTGAGATGTTTTAAGGCTGATTTCTTCCCCCCGAAACACCAGCTTTCCACCAGCACCGGCGGGGAGAAGCCGAGCGTCCGCCTCGGAGGCGGGGGACCGGAGCGGCGGGAGGCGCCGGAGCCGCGGCTCGAGCACCGGCCGCTCTTTGTTGCGCCGCTGGGGACGGGATCGCTCCCTCCCGTCCCCCGGGACCTCCGGCCCCCCGCTCCCACGGGAGACAGCGGCAGCCCCCCTGGCCCCGCGGGGCAAGCCCGCTCCCCCTCACTCACCCACGCCGTACTTCTCGTGCTCCGTGGGTATCCACATACTCGCGGCGTGGGTGCGCCCGTCCCCCCGCCGGGAGCGGCGGTGGCTGGCGAGCGCGTCCGCTGCCCGGCTGCTCCCGCCGCGCCTCAGCCCCGGCTGCCCGGCCCCGGCGGCAAACACATCGTCCCCGGGGCGGCTGCACTCCCTGACTGAAGCGCCCTCGCCGCCAGCCACTTATATGCCCGGTCCCGCTGCACGCCGGGGAACGCAGTGCCTCGGTGCGGCCGCGCCCCTCGTCGCCCGCGGCCGGGGGAGAGACTACGAGCCCCGGCTGGCCCCGCGCTCCCCGCCGGGGCGGGGCGGGGCGGAGCTCGGCTCCCGGAGGCCGCCTCTGGACGGGGCGGGCGGAGCGGCGGCGGCGGAATGGCAGCGTCCCGCGGGGCGGGCGGGCCGGCGGCCCGGGGAGGTGAGTGCGCTGCGGGGGGACCCCCTGCTCCCCTCCTCCTGGCTCGGCGCTGGCGGGGCGGTGGGACGGGGCCGGCGCCGCGGGGCTCTGGAGGTGGGGAGCGGGGGACACGTGTACGGACAGGAGGGAACCGTCAGGGCCCGGCGCGGTGCGGGCCCCGCAGGTCCCCCGTCGGAGCGGGGAGAGCCCCGGGCAGCCCCGTCCCCGCCTCCCGGTGGTTACAAGGGGCGTAAGTCCCTCTGGTCCTGCTGGTGCCGTTCCTCTTAGCAGAGCGCCGGGTTTGGCACGTGGAGCTGGGGGGACTGGGAGAGGTTTAAACGGTGGGTTGTGCTGGAGGGGGAACTGGTGCCGGCAGCATGCCCGAGAGGTTGGACATGGAGCTGATAGCCTGGGTGGCTTTCTGACTTCTCACATAAATCCCTGTCTCAGCACGGACGTGCACAGAGAGAGAGAAAGCAGATGGTGCACAGTGGGGAGCACACATGGCCTGTCGGGGGTGGCAGCCGGGGATCATAGAATCATAGAATGGCCTGGGTTGAAAAGGACCATAGTGATCATCTAGTTCCAACCCCCCCGCCATATGCAGGGCCACCAACCACTAAACCAGGCTGCTCAGAGCCACATCCAGCCTGGCCTTGAATGCCTCCAGGGATGGGGCATCCACGACCTCCCTGAGCAACCTGTTCCAGTGTGCCACCACCCTTCGGGTGAAAAACTTTCTCTTAAAGTCAGGCACCTTGCGCAGTAAGAACAGCGAGGTCCCAAAGGCGTGTGCGCTTCTAGCAGAGGCTGAGCTAGAGCTCGCCTTTGGGAAACCGCAAAAAATCTTCAGGCTGAACTGATCCTCGTTAGAGAAATCCTGAAGCTGTGAGGCAGGAGCAAGAGCTTGACTTGCATCTTCTGGTCCTGGAGGAAGGAACAGATGGAGAAGAGGGAGGCCTCACCAGGTACAGGCTGCCTCTAAGATGAGAATGTCTGGTTTTAAAAAAAGTGCTCTCCAGACAAATAATTGCTCTGAACTGGTAGCTAGAAATTTATGGGGATGATTCTGTTTGAGCTGAACAAAAAAATCAGGTTTAGTGTTTTCCCATTTAAGAGAGGAAAGTGGCTCATTTTTTTTTTCAGTTCAGGTTGTCTTTTAGCTTCTGCTGTCAAGTTATGTTGAATTTTTAAGTCGCCAGTAGTGTGAAGGACACAACATAAGGAAAAGTAACGTGCAAGCAGGCAGTTTCAAACCTAGAGCTAGAACACACTTATTCCATTATTATCCATCTAGTTGTCTTTGTGTTTTTTCTCTACTATGCACTCTGCTTCTGTTCATTACAGTAATAGCACTTTACTTACGCTGGTAGTAAAAGCAGTACTCTTACTTTATTTGTGTGTTGTAGTGTTGGCGTGAGCCTTTCCTAAATGAAAAGCCAGACCCTTCTAGAGCACTTCCACACTAGAGTAATTGCACCCAGAGGCAAAGCTGTGCCCTTTTAGCTCTTGAAAAGGACACACACTTGTGTCTGTGCAAATCTTCTGTGTGAAACCGTATATAGGTCTGTGGGGTACTACAGATGGTAAGGTTACACTGAGGTTTTTCCGGGTAACTCTTGTAAAGACATTAGCACCAGTATGAAAAAAAAGGTTGTTCCATTGGATTTCAGAGGTTTAGGCTGTTTTCCTATTAGTGAGCCCGGACACTCATTGAAAGGATTAGTGAACTTCCTGTGTCCTTGCTCCCAAACTTGCTTTGCATCCCCTGGCAGATCCTTTGGAGTCTCTAAGTGATGAAACATGTAAAAGTCACTGCTAAAAATCAAAGTAATAGGTGCCAGGCTAAACTAACTTCCACCCCAGCCTGTAGACTTCCACATGCATCCGAGCTGTCCCTGTCTCCGTAAGAGAAGGCTGCCAGCGTGCTGGCTGGGAGTCATGAAATTCTGCCACAGGCTCCTAACTGCTGTCCGTCATGTTAACCGTGACTGACTTCAGCATGTTTGTGTTAGGCTCAGAGCCCATCTTTCTTCTTCCCTTGAACAAAGACAAGACTACCCAACAGCTGAAATAGCCTTTTAAAAATTATTCATTCATTAATTATGCTACGTACCAACATTCCTTGAGGCATCTGTCAGTGGATTTTAAAATGAGGTTTCTTCTGGAACTGTGTTTTTCATAGATTCATCAGCAGTCTGACAGTTACAGTTTCCTACTCAGGGTCTTAATGTGCTCAAATGCTTTTTTATTACAAAGCTGCTGCAGTGTACCGTGCCAGAGCACAGCATGTTATTCTTATTCCTTTCACGTCTATCTTGTGTCCCATTTTTAAGGGAATTTGGTTTACTGTGGAAAGCTAAAGTTTAACTGATCTTGCACGAGACTACCTTCTTCCATTGCTGCCTAGAGGATACTTCAGTGAAAGGTGTTTTGTTCCTGATACTGTAAGCATCACTTCTGTAGCTCAACACTGAGTTCCTTCTGTTAAGGATGCTATGAGAGCCGCTCAGCCCAGTGGACTCCGGGATCCAGGGGGTTCCTCTTTCCTGATAACTGAAAGCCAGCCCTGTGTACTCTCAGACCTGAGAGCTTTCTCCGTCTGGGTTGGTGGATGCAGCTGCTGCTGGTCCTGCCTGAAGGTCTGGCCAGTACCAAGGCTGAGCGTGCATTCAAGAGGCATGCACAAACTTCCCGGTTAATGGTAACTTCTGACAATAGCATTGTAATGACAGCTTCCTTCACGTTTGCTACTCCAAGCTGTTAGAGGGTGTGGTGCTGCAGGGCACCTTAGGTAAAGCTGGTGCATGCTGAAGGAATGATTAAAGGGATTCATCAGCAGTGACACCTGGCCACTTATGGCTTTTCCAGAAAGGGAAAGTGCTTCTCCTACTCCCTTTCCTTGGGAGAGCCAGGCAGGGAGGGAAGTGGAAACAGCAGCAATATGTGTGGCTGTGGTCTGCCCTAAAGCCAGTTCTCAAGACGTGGAAGGCTAAGGAGCTGGTACTTTTGAGTCCCATTTGGGATGGCAAACACTGATCAGGACAGAAGTGCACTAGTGAAAACAGACACCCTCACTGACAGATTCAGCAGCACCCCCGCATTCATGGATCCCTTGAGTATTGCCATGACCTCTAAACCCGTCGGAAATCTGTGCCTGGCCTCTCTTATCCAGAATGCAGGTTTCCTCCTATTTGATAGCAAATCCGACTTGGTGTTGGCTGTCAGAATGGATGCACGCACTCACACTTGTCTCGCATGTACCCCACTGCCATGGATTCCTCAAATATCTAACATGCTTTGGCTGGACTGACTTGCCAGGCGTCAGCTCTGCCCATGGCTGGACCCCAGGCCCCTTGCCCAGCCACTGACTCAGACCTGGAGTCTTTCCAAATACAGGTCTCCTTCTGCTCGTGGCTACTCCAGTTTGAACCTTGCTAGCAAATTACATGTGCACACACAGTGCACACGGGGTTAGATTCAGTAGGAAAACATACAGACACACCATGGTCCCTCTGGTTGCTGGTTCCTGGACCTGCAGACCTTGTGACCTGCAGCTGCTGGCTCTTATGTCTAGCAGCAGTGTCACACATAGGATAGAGGGTGAATTACACACAAAAAAAATAAAGGAAAGAATTTACTAAGAATAAAAGATAGACCTTGGTGCTCAGGTGCAGTGTTTTACCAGAGAACCATACCCACCAGCGGCCTGATTAAATGCACCTGGCCCTTTTTATTCCCCACCTTCATTTTCTGCTGTTCGTTCCCCTCCATCCTTCCCTTTCTTCCTTTGGCCCCTCCTCTGAATTTCCCATAATAAGATAAACTTAATCCCACAAGTGCCAGTAAGTTTCACACAATTCCACAAACACCCTCAAACATACCATAATATGTATAATAATCACATTTCCCCTTCCTTATCAGTGACAAAGTTCAGACTGAACTGGTTCAAGGCTATGTCTGCATAGTTCCTTTGATGGCGTTAGTTCCTGTAGTGACCAAAGACAATCTACTGTCCCTGTTATCCCCTCCTCATTAACATCTGTGTGCGTTTCTGT
The DNA here is from genome assembly GCA_011057875.1 of Pterocles orientalis. NCBI lineage: Eukaryota > Metazoa > Chordata > Aves > Pterocliformes > Pteroclidae > Pterocles > Pterocles orientalis. Next base: position 43,319 of record WKFP01013525.1, on the reverse strand, counting down.
GTAACCTACCACTTCCCTGGTTATTTGTGAGTTCTTCTGTACTAAATAGTCCTTAACCAAATAAAGTAATGACCCAGATGCCCTCCCGTCCCACACATGCTTATACTACCCCTCCTATGCAGATCAGCTGTGAGCGATCTTTAATCTGTTTCTTGAGCTATGCGTTCACTGGAGGATTTCAAGATGTGGGGCTTCTACTATACCGTAGATTTTGGAGAGGGGAAGAAGAGATTTCTTCTAGCAGTAGGCATTATAAGCTCCATAAAGGATCTCGGTTTGACAGAGGTTAATCATTGTGAACTGAATGACTAGCAATTACACCTGGAGGATAAGTTCACTAATTAATTCTGTAAGTGCAACACAATTTATTGTAATATGATTACAAGAATGACTCTCCTAAAACAGTTTTATTTTAAAATGTTTTAAGAACATTTGTTATGATTTTTAATTAAAAATGGAAGCTCGTAGTCATTTTGAATGGTTACCTGAGAAGCATGGATGCTAAGTTATGGTTGGTAAAATCACCTTTTATGTGCTTCTGTGTTTGAATAGTAAAAAGACAAAATCCGTTAATGTAATGTTACAATAAGATTTTAGTGTTTTTAGCCTTCCACAGCATGTTTCTTTAAAAAAAACCTGATGATGGGAGAATATACAAGTGAAACTAAGTATTCCATTAAATGGATAGTAATGGATTAATAAAATAAGTAATGGGTTGTATTACTTGGTAACACACATCTGAACTGCCTGTGATCCTGCCATAATTTTACAAATAATTATGTTACAAATGTGCACTACATTTTATTGGAAGACAAAGGGGTGTCCCCCACACCTCGGTGTGAATACGTAGCTGCCGTTAGCACGAGACATAGGATATGATGTGTTCTCAACAAATGCCCCATAAGAACTTGCTGTTTGGTTTTCTCTGAATTCAGAAAACTTTTATAGCTTAAAAAGAGAAGACTGATGGCCTTTATCTTTGTTAGATCTAGTTTAATTGTCTACTAGTAGACATAGAGCTGTGTTTAATTCCAGTAATCTAAGCCGATTCTTGCCTGCTCAGTGGCAGGTAAAGGCTTTGGTACACAGACAAGGTACCAAGTGTCAGGTTCTCTGGGTTCTAACTGGGGCTCTTCAAGAAGCAAGCTGCTTGAGGCCACCTGGTGAGCGTATGCCTGTGGACCACAGAACGAGTTAAACCTGATAACTTGTTTGCGTGTTAAAGCCTTTAGGTTGTTTGGAATCTCTGCTCAGACCTTCTGTTACATGCAGTGGAGTAATAGTGGTTCATCAGTCTCCAGATTGATGAAATCCTTTAAACTGTCTCAGCATCAGCAAATACCTGCTTCTTACCTGAGGGGCTTTCTCGGTGCCTGGACAATGCTTTGTTTAGAGGTGCGGACCAGGGAAGTATTGCAAGGTTTTTGAATCTTCTAAGTGTGACACAGATGCCAAGGTAGTTTGTTACATCTGTTGAAACACCCTGTTCACTTTTTGTTTTTACTGAGAAACACCTGTTTTCTGGAAGAGCACCCAAATTGTAAGTCCTTGTAGCCCGTGATGTCTGCCCTCAGGTGTGTCTGTCATATAAACACATAACAGAGTTGTTCCGTTGAGGCTTTAGCCAGCTTTGTAGATGAAGGGGTACATGGCTTAAACTGGGATATGGTTGTGATAAGAACAGACAGGAGGAAAGGAAGAAGAGGACTTAAATGTTACAAAATTACAAGCATTAAGTATTTTAACTTCAGTATAGGTGAAATTCTTGTCTGTGCTTCCTTCCACCATGACCTGTCTTGCAACCACTGCTGGAACTCTGCATCTTCATGTGAAAATCTGCATCCTAAAACTGCGGCTGTGCCCAGACTTTCTCTGAGGCTTCTGCTCCACGTTCTCATCCACAAACTCCAGTAGGCTGAAGCCAGGAGAAAAGCCTGAACACAATGGAATGTCTTTCTATGGACTTGTGAAAATAGCTTTAAATATTGCATCTGTAAAAGCCCTGCACAGTGTGAGAAAGACCATGGCATTGAAGAATGGGGAGGTTTCTTGCACTTGCCTTTTGATTTTTTTGCCTCGTGTTTTCACTGGATCATCTCCTCCAAATGGTCTTTTTTCCATTTTATTGTATTTTTCTCTGATTTTTATGACTGACACTCAGTGGCCAGTGTGAAATGTCCTAGCTGCTTCTCTTTGATTCTTGTTCATGGGGGTGTCATCCTCCCATTTGTCACTGGTGGCTTTATCCCTGAGGAGGAGCTGTTCCTTTCTCTTGCCCCGTGTAGCAGGTTAAAAGCTTTCTCTTTATCCCTCTGGTAGATGTGCTGTCTGTTTCAGCCTCACAAGTCGCTGTGGTGTGGCATGGCTCTGTCCACATTAACAAATAACAAGGCACGGTAGATAAAGACAACCGGTGCCGCAGTCCCTGCAGCTGTCTTGCACGGCTTGGCATTTTTGCTTTTGATTACATGTGGTCAGCATTTGCACACCTAACAGCCTCAACGTGCAGGGGTTTCAAAGCTGTCTGAAGCGGAGCCCCTGGGTTTAGACCCAGATGTCTCTGCTGGGAATTGGGATGCATTTTGTACATATCTGTACTCCAAAGGAACGTGGTTCACATGCACAAAACTGCTCTGAAGTCGAACAGTGTGCGGAGCAGCTGGAGGATGATCAGGGACTGCAGGACTTGCACAGGTCAGATTGGTGCTGAGATGCAGGAAGAGGGGCAGGGCTGGTGGGTAGCTCAGGGGAGCGTGGCACAGCATCCAGCAGTTCAGGACCACTGCCAGAGTCGATGGTGTATGCCGCAGGTCAGTCTTGTGCTCTCCCATAGTAGGAGAGCACGAGACTCACAATATGAAAACGAGAATGGTTATGAAACAAATGCGTGCAGTAATAAGTCATACTGCTGTCACTGGAGCGTTTTGCTGGCATTTGTCTTGACCAGTGTGCCAGCACTGAATTTTATTATGACTCAGTAATGCATGAATAAATGAGACAGAGCTTTTTCTCTGAAGGCTGGTGTATTAGTAGAAAACATCCTGCTTGAGGTTTTAATTTGATTTTGTCTTATATGGGATGAAAACATGCAGCCTGTGTTATTACTGTGCTAATTTAATGTTCAGGAGTCTGCGTGTATTTATACAGTTAGCAAAATATTGCTTGAAAAACATAAACAACTTGTAGCTGTAATTCTGTTTCTTGAGGAAATTAACTTTGATTATTTTGCCATCCGTGTCCATGAGCTGCACTAGCAGTTTCAGTTAGTAAGTGTATATCATACTTAAGAAGTCAAGATCTGTGTCATATGTTTAATGAATGTGTCAAGGACAAGAGAAATAAGTCCAGTATCAAAAAAATACTTGTTTCAACTCTGAGACAAAGTCAGAATGTGCTCACAGAAATTTGATACAGCCTGCTGTGAGATGTCCCTTTGATCTGTAAGGCATTAGTATTTGAGCTCTGACTTGAAAATACTTTCTTCTGAAATTAATTTTCAAAAATTTATTTGTAAAGCGTATAAATAGTGGATTATTTGAAATATAGTCCAAGCTTTGTTTTCCTGAGCTAAGATATCAATTAGGCTGAACTACGTTGATCCACACCACAGCGTGCTCTAATGAACTGTCCCTTTCATCCGTTGTTTTTTCCAGTTTGAATACCAATTTATGGAGGCTTGATTCTAAAAGTAGAAACAACTTATTTTGCTACTCCCCATCTGGAGAAGCTCCAGTTCACTGAGAAAGCAGTGACAGACCGCAGAGCTTCTAACACCACAGGGCCTCTTCCTCGTACTGAATCTTTATTAAGTACAAAATCCAGTTAAACGATTCCGCCTTGAAGGCTTTCTGAGTATCGGGAAACTCCATCAGAATACCCGAGAGAGATTTCAACCTGTTCTGTCAGTATGAAACCCACGTACATCAGGTTCCTAGAAATGGGGCTTGTCAGGATGCACTTTGAGGTTAGTTCTAATTTATGTGAGTCTTAAAAAAAAATCAAAGTGACATTTAAAATGAAAATTTCACACCTTTTTTGTAGTTGTTTTTCTCAGGTAGTCACCTTGTTCAGGGAATGACGACCAGTGGAAAAGAGTTAGAAACCCTGTGATGCAAATATTTAAGCCAGGAGCGTTGTAAAAAATGCTGTCATGATGACATGGTGGTGTCTCACAGGGAGGCTGAAGCAGGCTTTGGGTTTTTAAAGCGAAATCAGCCTTTCCTTTAGTTACAGAAAGTACAGCAGTAATTTAACCTAGGCAATCCTTTTAACATCAAGAGGATAAACGTGCTTGGGGTTTGAATCCTGTTAGAGGAAAAGGACAGGTGACAAAAGATATCCTTCTCCTAAAGAATTATTGATCTCTACTAAATAATGATAACAAGAAATAGAGAGTAAACTAATTAACGTGTTTTACATAGTGATGCTGGCATAACAGATACTAGGCTGAGTACAGTAGTCATTAAAGGCACCACAAAGATAAATTGTAGCAATGAAGAAGTATTACTATCCGTATTAACCGATTGTTAAGACCTCTTCTTTGTGGAAGAGCTACGGTCACAGTCCCAGTAAATGGAAATAAGACGTGCCTGATTTCCAGCTTGCTAATGTTTGCAGAGAAGTCAATGGAACCGTGGCAGTGGGAACATATACCAGTACTAGATTCGCATACATGTCTTTACTTTGGGCACCTTCCAGTGCATATTTTTAAAGGTTTTTAGGTGATGGTCTTGGCCAGTTTGGCACAAAATTGTATTATTTTTTTAAAGTAGTTTTCATGGGAAAATAGCTGAAATTCAGTCTTCATACCTCAACCTTAAAACAGTATTGCTTATACTTTATTATGATGTCTTTAATATACTTGTGTATTAAATAGCAAGTTAAACAGAAAAAAGCTATTCTTCTTTATTAATTAGATTTGGATGATGAGTACGAAAGAAGGACAAAAATTATTACTTTTGCCCTTCTATTTCAGATTCTTATGTTGGATATTTTCTTCCCTTCTTTCTTGGGAACTTCTTTCCCATTCTTCCCTTCTTCTTGGGAACTAAACATTCTGAATTTCAAGCTACATAATTACCTTGTTAATCTTTGCAGATAATAGGGTAAGGTTCAATCATTGCTCCTTAATCCCTGTTTTCAGTACATAACATGGTTCTCAGTGCTCCATGTCAACCATGCCCCGTGATCATACTAAACCATAAAAGGTCAATATTGTTTACTTCAAAAATACCTTTTTTTGTTGAAGCGTCCTATTATTTTGGAAATCAGTATAATAATTCATACAAACCTAAGTGGTTCATGAATATAAATTTTTAAAATTAAACGTTTAGGTACAGAAAAAATGTCAGGGAAGACCACTGAGTGTTGAGTACCACTTCAGAGTCATCTTGATTTGCTTTTCGATAAAAAGTGTAGACCGATGTAGTTCTTTATATATAGGAAAGGAACGGCTTTGGGGAGGTTGTACGACAGAGGTAAAGATAAAAAAGTGTTCTTGGAAGGAGAGAGCTGGGGTACGAAGGAGACTGGTGGCGGGTGGTGTAAGTCACAAGCGTGCTTCATCTGTACTGTGAGGGTTTGGGTACCGGGCAGGGAATGGAGGGAGGGGTAAGAAGGAAATGAGGATTAAGTTTTATGGAAAATTGCATAAAGTGATTAAACTAAACTTGGTTTCCTGATTGCTGTTGCACCCATGAGGAGATTTGACTGCAGTAAGGGCATCCTGGAGGAGTGGGCAGAGAAGGGTTAGAAAAGCAGCTGTAGTGGACGACTGGCATGCTGAAACTCAATAACATGTTTTGGCCTTGGAAGTGAAGAAAAACTGTGTACCCGTCGCAGTGCAGCTCTTAGGGAACAGGCAGAATCTCTCCTGCGAGCCCAGAGCAGCGCCTGTAGGGGAGGGAAGCAACACGAGTAAATCCTAAGGCACCTCCAAAGGAATTGGTAAGAATTTCTTGACTGGCTAAAGCCGGTGGGAGTGGATGTATTAAGACTTGGGAAATATTTGGAAGATGGTGCTGAAATCAAGGAGATAGAGTCCAGACTACAGCCTCCGCTGTTTAATGAAACAGCAAAGCAGGAGCTCTGCTATTAATCATCACATAGGTTGTCACTTGTGGAAATTACTGTTGCTAATCGCTTTTTAATTCCAACTTTTGGACATGGAGGATGGGGAAAAATGGGTAAACATGCATTCTTTTGGTAATTAGGGTAAGACATGTTTTGCTATGCATAGGAATTGGCTTTGTATTTTGAGTATGACACAGATACTCTTGCGATACTGCCGTTTCACCCATAATTCATTATGAACTATCTAAATATCATTTCATGTTTATGACCAAGATATCAAACCCCACATTTAGTTACGCTAATGTGAGTCCGTGCCGTTTACCCAGAAATAAGGTATTATGTGGCTCTGAGCTTGCACAGAACCTGTCTGTAGTTTGTTAAATATTTATAAATTGCATATTAACATCAGCCCTTAAATATTGTTCTGAATACTTATTAGGGTCACTTTGATCAGTGTGTTTGTGTGTCCCTCTGAATGTGAGAACAGTGGTCTTGCTCTGCTCTGTATTTCTATTGATGTGGGGTTTTGTCTTTCCAGTCTTAACCAGAAAGACGACAAGCAGTGGCATCTACCTGCTGGTGAACTGGGCAATAATGTCATCTATTATTTAAACATGATCTTATCGGCAAGCACATTCATTTTGTTTTATTAAAATTCCACCACTTCACATTTTTATTAATCACTTTCTCACTCCTTCTATTCACTTGTATTCTGATGCCTGTGCCCCGGTACCCATAGCAACACTTGTTAATGCTAATGAAACTGCAACATCCTAGGCTCCCCGACAGAGCAGCCCTGTTAAATATGGCTATTAAGCACAGTTGTATTTCTGTTAGTTCCAGCTCCCAGCAGACACCTGCTCTATAGAAACTCTCTCCTGATATATTAGGATTTGGTAACTCACAGCTTTTCTTAAAAAAACTGTCATTTGACTGGAGTAACATTCTCATATTCCCAGACAGTGGATGCTACAGAGTATGTAGGGTTTCTGTAAAACTGACAAGGTTTAGCTGTAGGATTAAGTGCTCTTTTGAAGTGCTCATTTGCATTCAATGAAAAACCAGGCAGGGTTGAGGCTGACTGATCTTGGGGAAAGCTGCAAGATGTGTTGTCTGCTAAAGCACATGGATTTTTTAACAAAATCTCAGTCGTAGTGTGTTAACAAGCAGAAGTAATAGCTAAATAATTCCTCATGAATGCAGACTCGGTGATAATTCAACTTAATAGGAGCACTTTAATATATAGAGCTAGGAAATTGTTATGTACATTGATTCTTCTTTCACTAAGGAACATATTTGCATGTCATAGTGGTAAGGATGATGACAGGGTGTTTTATTTCCGTTATTCTGAGTTTTGGTTTTGAATACTGTTTATTTGGCAAGTCATTAGTCATCCATCTTTCATACTCTAGAAAACAAAGGAAAAATCCTGTAATCAGTATAAAATCTCTTCCAAGAATATGACCACAAATTAGGGAATGCTGCTGTGCCAACAAATAGATGCTGCAGTGCCAAGGCTGCAGAACAGGGAAGCTGTCGTGTTTGTGTTTCCAGTGTCGAGCTAGTGCTTCTTGATACTCTCTTTCATTATAGCTCAAGAAAACTTAAAATACTAGACAAGGCTTTAAAACTACTCATTTCCAGAAGAGTTTTAAATGCAGCACTATTCAGTACAGAGTTAACTATCGGAATCCAGCTTGGTTCACTAATGTACCATATCTGGGGGTTTGGTCGTTTTGATAACTGAATGGTTTTGCCATGTAATCAGTGTGAGCCTGGGGGAGGGTGCTCAGCCTTTCTGCTTTCCGCTCGGCATCTGTTCTGCTGTTAGTGCGGAGTGCCAGGTTTGCAAAGTGTCTTTTGTTTTCTCGTCATTTTTTTCTCCCCTTTGTTCTCTACATCTCTAAAAACCTCAGTCTTTTACTCGTTGTTTAGACTCCTTTATTTGCCTGTATGTCTTTGTTGAATTCATTTTTGGTTTAGGATCATTTCAAGTTCTTGCGCTAATCTCCTCATAATATTAACCGGCTGTATTAATGAGATAATAAACCAGACTTGTTGGTAATGAATTGATTCATTCAACTACTGGATTTAATTAGAAAGACACTTAACATTCCAGCAGATGTTCTTATTTTGTTTCATTATCCTTGTGTTACCAACAGTGGGCTTATAAATATATACTCTGCATGTCTATATTTACATAATACACTCTACAACCTAAACCCTTGTTGTTGTGTCATAAACTGTAAAAAAATGACATGTAAACTGTAAATACGTGTCTTAAGCCAATTTGTATGAATTCTGCTTTCATGATCTCGTTTCTCAGACTGTGTGCAGCCTTGAGTTTTCAGCGTATTCTTCATCTGATGATAAAATGCTTAATCTTCTTAAAATTAGTTAAATTTCTTCTTCCCTAGTTAAAAACCCTTGTCTTTGGAGTTATATTATCTCTTTTCCTTCTGGGCTCGTGAATCTCATTCCTTTTTATATATGTGGTGGCAAAGCTTCAAAAAGAAGGGTGCAAGTGCCCCTCGTCTGCCTCTCCCTGAGCTCTGCAGCTCGAGTCAGGGCTGCAGGTTACACCCCAGGGCCAAGCCGTGTGGGTCAGGAGTTGTAATGGTGAAGTTATTTCATGGATCTGAACCCCAGTACCTCCAGTTTCCAGTTAGAGAATGTAATTCATACAGCAGGGCTCAACGTGTCCCCCGATCTAGCCAGAGCCCGTAGTTCTCATGTGCAACCGAGAAGAATCGAGCACAACAGCTCTTACTGCATTAGGTGTGTTGTGTTTGCCTGTGCTGACAACAGCAGGTTTTGCAAACAGAAGCCAGAGCTGGATGTCCTTGTTAGGCAGCGCAGTGATAACATCTTCGGGTTTTCTTTTCCTTTGTGTGTAATGCTTTGGAAGGAGCCCTGCACACTTCATGAGGCACGCTTATGGTGAAATCACAGGGAACAGCTGAGGCTGTTGGTCTGAGAAGAGAGGAAGAAGCTGAGATGAGAAGAGGAAGGTCCTGATTCATCTTGCTGCTTCTCCTTAGTTTGCTCTTGCACTTGGTGGGCTCTTCTGTGAGCATTTTCGATGTTATTAAGCAAAAAGAAAGAGGAGAGTCGTTCTGTCTGGCTAAAGTGTCAAATCAACTCATCAAAGGGTTGTCAAGCATAGGAGCCAGAGCAATCAGAAGGGCTATAGTAGATGGTTAGGAGGTAGGATAAGGTGGAGAAAGACAGGTCCTGTCACTTCTTGGTGGCAGCAAGCTGTAACGCTGGCTAAACCATCTCCTAGAACTTTGCCTTTCACAAATCACCTTCAGCCAGAATCTTTCCTTTTCTTTCTGATACTCACATCTATTTTTTATTGGCCGTAAAATTACATGGCTTATTGCTTTGTGATAATTGCATGTGTGATTGTGCGGGTAGAGTACATTGCTGCACTGCTGCAGTCTGTATTATAACTGTGTGGGTGTAACGTTTACTTAATGTGCAAACTAACATTGGTTTTGAATACAGAACAATTGTATTTGAAACTAAAATATTCCAATAAAGAAAATGAATCCATTTTGAGCCTGTTGCTTCATTATCTGTGAAGATTAACTAGTCTATATTATAATAACACTTAAAATAAAATAGAGCCATGTAATTTCTGTAACAGGCAACCTTTTTCCATTTCCTTTTATCACTGTTCTAATTGTGTAGAGTTCCAGTGCAGGGGTCAGGATTCCATTGCACTAGGTATTCTAACAGTGCCTATAACAAAAAATAGTGCCTATTCCAGTCTTGAAAGTAATTTCTGTTATCCAGATCATTTTCTATGCCATCTCATGGTCAAATGTCTTTGAAGTATTAATTTTCTTTTCCCCTGAAGAACTGGGTATACTTCATAGTCTTTGTTTTCAAAGAGTTCATTTAGTCTCTTCTTTCTACTGATATTTTACTGATTTAATACTAGTTTTTAGCTCTGAATTAGCTGTAATTTTATCTGTCCTGTGAAAGGTTGAACAATATGGTATTTGAGTGAACTGGACAATAAAAGTACTATTCAGTGTTAACAAATGCAGAGTGATGCATGTGGGAGGGAACACAAAGAATACAACCACTGTCATGTATGTTAACATCTGATTTACAATTTTTTTGAGACCTCACAATCACTGAAGATAACTTAGTCGTTAATTCAATGATCCTAAAAGCGAGCAAAATGCTAGGAATAAAAAAGATGTAGAGACTGAGGAAAAGCCGTGCTCATTTAGAAATCAATTTTCTTCCACTCTTGGAAGTCAGTGCTCACCCCAGCGCATGAAGAAGGGTGGAGAAGAACAAGCCAACAACTGAACAAGGACAAGGAATGAAGCACCATTGGGAGCGTGTGAGATGTTCCTGCGGGTTATTGTAGGTGTTGAAAGACAACAATTTCAAATAGTGCAGCGGAGAAAAAAAAAAGAGCCACAAAACGCTGTTAAACTGAGGTACTCGTATAGCCTGTGACTCTCCACCCTCAGATTTCTTGAAGACTGTGCTGTTTGTGTGAGTACGGTTTTTTGCGCTATTTTTATGTACTTCCCCAGGTAATTGCTTCTTGCCCCTGTCAGCCAGGGTGCTTGCACTGGACGGATGTTTAATCTGACCCTGGGAAGTCATTCTTGTGGACTTTTATGAGAAGATTGTGGAGATTTTAAGAGAAGAGCTTGCTGCTTTTCCCTCATTGTTGAGTTTCTCTGCATGTGGAAGTCCTGGTGGAGTCCGAGAGCTCGATCTGAGTGTTTTCATTTCCCTGTTGTTTTTCAGTACCTGTGGCCACTCTGCTCCGAATACAGCATCAAAATTAGCTGCTTTTGCAGAGATTTCAATAATATGCTTAGCTTTACTTGCACTATTTTATGTTTCTGTCGTGTGTTAGTTCATCAAGTGCTACACTAAAGGCTGTACATCTTTGTTCAGCTCTGTGCATTTATTCTCTTTTTCAGTGTTTTGTGCAGCAGATGAGTACAAAGATATTTTAATTGATTCTTTTTCTCTCACCTCCTCCTTCAGTAATTAATTGCATAAACTTCTGCAGTTGCCACACTGGCCCAGCAGACTATATTTAAATTCTTCATTTTCAATGTTACCTACTCTCTTTGGGCGGCAAAAAAATCTTCACCCCAATTTATTCCTTTCTGCGACTCGCCCCTACAATTAAAGATTAACAGCCCTGTTCTTCCAACCCAAGCAATTGCTATTCCCCAGTACCCATGCTAAATAAGTGTATCTGCTCCTTGTGTATGCTGAGTAGCAGTTCCTGCCACACACACCTGTGTTTTGACAGTTGGTTTGTTGAGGCAGATAGGCGCTTGTTTATTTGGACTTCTAAATGTTTAAATAGGTCATTGCAAGAGACTGAAAATGAACAAAACGCAGTGTAGCTGCGTGCTGAGCATGGCTGAACTGGGTGACATCTTCCTAGTTCTCTTGGCATCAGTGAGAGTAGCAATTGCAAAGGAAGCTGATTTGCTCTACTTTGCTCTGTAAACATGTCTTAATGATTCTTCAGGCTGCAGAGCAGTCCTGGCTGCAGGAATGCACAGAACTACGAGTCTTGCAGGTGACATTAGTTTTGCCTGGGAGAGCTGAGGGTTTCAGGAGTGTTGCTCTAGCATTTAGTGTAGCAGCTGCTGTTCTTAAAAGTAGGAAAAAAATTGAATAATGCATACAATGCTAGTTTAATAAAGAAGTGTCTGGGGGAAGGGAGTGGGCTGAAGTGCAAGTAAAACCATGAGAGGAAAAAGGTTAGATTGTCAACAGCGGTTGTATAGCTCCAGGTAATGCCGCGCTTTGTGTGCTGCCGTGTCTCCGTGCTGTTTAGCTTTATGAGTTGGACCGAGTGTAACCTGGCCATCAGTCTGCAGCCAAGTCACTGCCTTTCCGCAAAGTTTTATTTTTCAAGTGCCTTAACAGTTGTGCAGGGCAGATATGTTGTTCCAGGAACAGCATGGAACTGATGAAGCCACATTTCCTATGGTTTTGTACCATTTCCCACCTGTGGCTCCCAGTAGTTCCAGTTTACCCTCAGTCCCCTGCAGCCCCCTCGTCGGGCAGCCGGCAGCACACGCTGTGCCAGCTCTGCCAGCCCCTCCTGAACAGTGTGTGCGATGGATGGCAGAGTCTCATGCCCATCTCTGCGTCTTTCTTTACCTGGCTGGACCATACAGATTTTAAAATTCCTTCATGACAAAATAATAGACTTGAGAGAAGGTCTCATAGAATGGTTTGGGTTGGAAAAGGACCTTAAAGATCATCGAGTTCCAACTCCCCTGCCATGGGCAGGGACACCCTCCACTAGCCCAGGTTGCCCAAAGCCTCATCCAGCCTGGCCTTGATCCCCTCCAGGAATGGGGCATCCACAGCTTCTCTGGGCAACCTGTTCCAGTGTCTCATCACCCTCACAGTAAAAAAAATCTTCCTAATATCTAATGTAAATCTACACTTTTTCAGCTTAAATCCGTTGCCCTTTGTCCTGTCACTCCACTCCCTGATACAGAGTCCCTCCCCATCCCTCCTGTAGCCCCCTTCAGCTACTGGAAGGACACTATATGGTTCTCTTCTCCAGGCTGAACAACCCCACTCTCAGTGTGTCTTCATATGGGAGGTGCTCCAGCCCTCTTTTCCGTTGTCACAAAACAGTGAGATGCTAATGGAAAAAAAAAAAAGGCAAGACAAATTCATACAGACCTTCAAGAGTCAATCAGAAAATGCTAGAAGTATTGTGCAATAAATAAAAGCATAGTTAGGAGAAATCAACATACAAAACAGATACTGCTATGCATTCTAAAGCCTCTCTGATGGTATGAGGCATGTGGCAAAGAGCAGCTTCTTCATATCAACAGGTAGACTAGGTAGTGAGAGGAAGAAAAGTAGGTTTCTCATCATGAAACTTCTTTTAGTAATAGGAAGTTACTAAATTCTGTGACTTGGTGTCAGCTGGGAGTTTCAGTTGGAGCAGATACTTGAGAACTGTCCTGTGCTAACCTCCTACCATCCTTCTTGGAAATAATGCAGTCAACTTGCTTCCACGCACCTTGTTGCTGGATAAAAAAAAAAAAAAAAGAGAGAGACCCAACAAAACAGGTTTTACATGTACTGCCTAAGAGTACTCCAAGTGATGTAGAATTATTCACTTAGGCAAAATTAATTATTATTTTTATTTGTTTTAGATACAGAGTCTATTTTGGAACCACTGTCTCTGCCAGAAAGTCCAGGTGTTGTTGCTGCTGTAGAAAGTTCTCCCTATGTGCCCTGTATTTTCTGCAAAGAATGCTATATCTTAGCAGAGCAAAACCAGCTCCTGAAGCACATGATTATTGAACACAAGCTCGTCATAGCAGATGTGAAACTGGTTGCAGATTTCAGAAGGTAAGTGTGATATCGTTTAAAATTACCTTTAAAAAATACCTTAAAAAGCAATGGGATCTTGTGGGAGGATTTTTATTTCTTTTTTGGTGAGCTTTTTGTTGCTGGATTTTAAGGTGGTTTTTCTGTTCCCCTCCCACTCCCCAGCCCCTAGATGATTCAATATTAGAATGCAGGGTGATTCCTGTGTTGAACAGTCTTCGACATATCCTAGGGACTTCTCAGGTTCTATCGCTAATCAACAAGTTGTGTACAAACTAGAAAGCTGTTCATGTCGTAAAGCACATTCTAGAGAAAGAACTCTCCTAATTTTTGGCTTTATTCATAAAGGACAAGACTATTTCTACCACTGTACGAGGTCCTAAAGCTGCGTATTGTACCCAGAAGCTGCTCAGTACAGGATCTCTCACGTTCTGGGATGAAATTCATTTGCCCTATTTTAAGGATGCCGATATTTCCCCATAGCAATCACATTTAATCCTTAACTATACTTTACCGTACTGTGATCTACATACAACTGTGGCTCCTTCTACAGCAGTGTCATTGATCATCTCGGTAGGGTCACGTTTGGCTTTCTCTCCCTTAACTTCCTCCAGCAGCTGGCGTGGCCCCAGCTGGCTTGCAAGTTCAGAGACTCGCCGCTTGCTGGCATTTGCTTTCACACACAGTAATGTATGGGCCAGGCGGTTTGTAGATAGTTCTGTTGCAGTGTTTAAATGTTACCTGGATAATTTCTCAACTAAAAGTTTTCTGGTAGGTATTCAGTGATTAGTTGCTCAGCCAAAGCAAATAACTTGTGTCTATCAAAGTCCAAAAAGATGAAGTATTAAGATGGAATTTAGGAAGAGAAATGTAAGCTAAATAAATCCTTATTCAGATGTATGAGCTTAACGTTGCTTAAAATTGAAAACCGATACTTTTTTTTGTTTGGGTTTGTGCTGAAAGCAGGCAGAACAAGAATGCAATGTTCTTTGGAGATAATGCCGGTTTCTTCAGGTAAATAAAGGGATCGGATCTGCTCAGTCGTGGACCGCCAGTTTAACTGTGCTTTGAGGGATTATTCTGTGTTAATAGAAATGTATTTTAAAATCACCTTTTCAGGAAAATGTCCGTTTAGATTCTTTTTGCTGCTAATGCATTTGGAAGGTAGCCAAATCTTACACAAAGTGGCTCCAGGATGTGAATGGTGGAGTTGTTACTCTAAAGTGCACCTTCTCTTATTTGCTGTACTGAATATCAGTAAAATAGTCTAATACTATGCACAAAAAAAAGGAGGTATAATCTGAGGTGTTAAACTGAAGTGTGGAAAATACAGGGAAACAACTGTGAAAACATAGTGATTTTTTTATACTTAGCAATAACTTGCAATCAGTCTTAGGAATACATTTCTTGGCAGAACTGAAGAAAGTGGAGAATCCAGAGAAGAGCAATCCTGACAGATTTTTTTTTAATTTGGAAGAATAAAGATAAGTTGGCATTAGAGCAAGGGGAAGAGATAAAGGGAATAAGCTTCCATTGCATGACTGGACGGGATCACTTATGGACGCTGATGACTCATTCTCTCTCCCTGCCAGTATGACAAGGCATTGGCTTTACTTGATCATTGATTATTTGGGTTAAGTCTTATGGTCTGAAATCCCTTAACGGTAAGCTTCATGTCACAGGTGGTTATGGTTAGATGAGTTTGTCTGAATGGTGTTCATTTATTTCAGTGCAGGGAACAGACTAAATGACATCCTGAAACCCCTTCATTTGCACATTTATGTCCTAAAAGCTCGAGGGTGATTTATTCTGGAAGACTGTGTCGCAGCAAGACTGTTTCATTGTGCGTTTTAAGCAGCAGAGTACAGAGGGGGACAACAAAATGCTCACCTTGCACTTACTGACATGTAATGATGCCTCTGAATGAGCTTCTACTGTGCATGCTGGCTTCACTGCACTTAGCTGTCTGCTGTACCGGAGGTTAATCCTCTCCATGTCAGTTAGAAGAAACAAATATGTGCTGATTCCTCGGCTGTTGCAGTTAAAGTCCTCACACAGTAAGACAGATAGTGAATAGAGGTAATGTGGACCATCATGGGATGTGGTAGCTGTGGCGAGTAAACTTCTAGATTGCACAAGTATAAAAGCAACAAGTATTTAGGAATGTCCTCATAATAATAATATCTGATTTTTTATGTTTATTTTCCGCGTTTGATGGCATGTCGGTAGGAAGCTGTTGTTGAATAGCCTTTAGCATGCTTTACATCACACACGAGTCATAAGTATAAATACAAGCATGCACTTAAGCATTTTCAGATTTATTTTTTTAATAGTAAGATTCTGAATAATTAGCACAAGGATTGCTCGGTTCCTTTTGTCATGTAATTGGAGGCGATGATTTCTTCTCGGTTAGACAGTTTCTAGTTCAGTGGGAACATAATCTCAGCTGGGGTCTGTTAATGACGCTATAATACGATGATAGTACAAAAATGTTTCTAAACTGTAGTTGATGGGTTAAACCTTCAAGATGTGTTTAGGACTTGCCTTACTCTGACTGCTGTTCCACCCCCGGGTGTTCGGGGACTTCGTTTTTCTGTCTTTCTAGTTGTCTGCCAAGCTGCAGCTTTCACTGTAACTCCACAGGAGACCTGCCAAAACCCCACTTTTGACAAGTTGGTGTTTTTACCGAGTTTCAGATTCCTGCCTGCATCTTGCAGAACACAGACCACAATATTTTGGGAATTTGAGAGTATTCTGTAGTGTATCTTTTCGGTAAAGATGCAATTTTGTCTGAAGATGTGGATATGTCACAGTGTTCATGTAAAGCTTGATGCAAATCTGTCGTACTGAGTTCTTCGCTTTGACAAGGTGGCTAAATCCAGTTTCAATTAAGGTGAATTAATTTAATGAATTGGAAAACTAGATTAAAGGAAGAAAAAACAGATGCAGGAATTTAAAAAAAAAACACTTAATAATTCAGAGGATGGAAAATGCGAGAGCAGATCAACTATTCATTAATTTTTTTTTTTATTCTCTTTTCACTGATCATCTCCCCCTTATTTTTAAAGATACATCTTGTACTGGAAGAAGAGGTTTGCAGAACAGCCCATCACAGATTTTTGTAGCGTGATAAGAACAAATTCGGAAGCTCCTTTAGGTGAGTATGCTACTTGCTTGCTCCTGTTGGCCAGGTCGTGTGATAATTTCTGGCATATCCCGCTGCTTTGATCAGCCGACTGTGAAGCAATCTGACACTAGGTCAGAAAACCACAAAAATAATGTTTAACTCTTAACCACATATTTAAACGTAGCTTTTCCAAGGGTTGCAACACGTGCTTCGGCACTGTGCTGAGTGAGGTTGAGCTCAATACGTGCTTACATGCGCTGCCAGATCAGGGGCCGTTGCAAATCAAGACATAGAAGCGGTGCTGCTTACATCATGGCTGGGGAAGTTTTGGTACCGACTGTGTAAATAATTGGTGGCAGTCCTGAAAATGTGGAGAAACATTCCCAGCGAGCCATCTTTTCTGGCTTCACCCTGTCCACCATCCCCACGGATGCCACTAACCCTTCCTTGGACATCAGGGCAACAGTCGCCCTTCCTCTCCCCTGCCACAGTGCTTACTGCCCCGGGAGTGTTAGGAGACACTGTCTTCATGGTAGGGTTACAGAGGCTGCCGCTTCTTCTGGGCTCCAACACACGACCAAAGCCCATACTTCACGTTTCTGCCGCGTTGGCACAGTGGGACATTCCATCGTAAGGACAGTGATGAATGTGCAAAGGAAGTGGTTTGCTCAGAAGCAGCTGATGCACGTCTTTGGTTTCTCCCCTTTTCTAAGAGAAAAATATAGTTTACCTAAAAGCAGATGAGAGTATGTTAGGGCTTTGCTGTGTCTTTAATTCTCCTTGGAGACCTTAAAAGAAAGGAAGAAATGCATGCAGCCAGCGTCAGAGATGAGTGGAAGGTGAAAACCAAGTTCAAAATGGATGATAATAAATTGTTTTAATTAATGAAATTAATTTTAAGAATAATAGTCCTAGAAAACGTACAAATCACTCCAAATATCATAATTGTGTTTCTCATACGTATGTATGGCTTTGCTTCTGAAATTTTAACACTTACCACTCAGTTAGAAAATTGCGAATCAAGTACCTCAATGCCAGAGCTTGCCAGAATTGTAATCCGTCAATAGTCCTTCCAGAGGACAATACTTTGTTATTTGTTTGTTAACAAATTTGTTTATTTTAATCACTAGCTCCTTCAGATTTGATAGCTTAGAAATCAGGGGGTTTGTCTCACTTCACACAGGCTTTGGTAGGAAAGGATGGGAAATGCTGAAATTTAGAAAGTTGAGAATTATAAAATAATAACAGTGACTTCAGTTCACCAACCACATAACCCTTTGATAAATTAACTTTTTTCAAATGCAAAAATACTTCTGTGAGTTTTTTTATATTTTCTTACGTGCTGAGTAATTTTAAGGTAATTAATTTGAATAAAATTTGTTTTATTATTAAATTGGGTGCAAACATAAATTTTAAAAATATTAGTAAACACAAAATGCTGGTAAGACACGTAAGTAGAAATGTAAATTAGGCAAGTCTCAGTGTGTGTTACTAAAAAGTTGTGGTGCATATCTGCAGATGGAAGGAGATCTGATGGTAAAGGGCGGTGTGATTGCTCAGGGTAAGGGGAGGGTATACCAAATGGTGATAGCTACTGAAAACTGACAATTACATAGGGAAATAACTGAAAATCCCACATGCAAGATAAAATGAAAGGTAATTTTGTTTTTCTTTCATGCTGACTTTTTTGTGTGACCAATATAAATGATTAAAATTGGTTTATGTCTCCAGAAGAACCATCATAAAAAAAGAATAAAGCTGGTAGCAGGGAAAACGTATGCAAGACTTTTGTCTTTGTACTACAGTATAAATGATGTAAAGGTATTATAAATATGTACATATAAATATTTAAGCATTTTCCATTAAATTATGAAATTAAAATAACTGACTTTTATAGATTAAAAACCAGATTCTCACGTTCTTAGCACATGCCAAAGGTTTAGCAAATTATATGCCAGAAATATTGAAAACAGCTGCAACTTCCCATCCCTTACCCACACTTCCTAATCTCTTAACAGAAGAACAGGACAATTATTTTCTTCTATGTGATGTTTTACCAGAAGACAGGTTACTTAGAGAACAGCTTCAGCAAAAAAGACTGGTAAGAAATTGCTGCTGTTTCATTTAATGAGGGAAACAGGTCTGTGGTGTGATATATGGTAACCTGGTGGGCATTTCAGAGTGAAAGGATTTCTTGCTAGACCGCAGAATTCTGATTTCTTTTTTTTTTTGAAGCTTATTTCCCTAGCTGCTGCACAAACATACACAAACTCCTTGTTTACAGATTTTCCTTGGAATAAATTTACAGGCTGCATGTCAGTGCTCCACATGAGTGGAAAATAAGCCCAGAGCAGTGGAAAAGGCTGAGTGTGCTGGACGGTTTTCTTCTTGCAAGAATCTGCAATGCATTGACACACTATCTTTATGTAATAACATACATGTAGGGAAATTAGCAAAATAAAATTCAGTGTGCAATACTGTGAAAAGGGATTTATTTACAAGCCAGTTGGTTTTCTGCATTCACACTCAGATTTCATTCATTCACACTCATACTTAGAGGCAGAACGGTGCATGAGTGGAGGAAATCTGGCCAGTATTGTTTCTGTGAGATGTAAAAGGACGAAAAATGCCAGCTCTTGAGTCCTCGTGAAGCCCTCTGGTTCTTCCTGCTTGGTGATGGCAACCTAGTGCTTTGGGCAGACCTCTCGTGTCTTTTCAGAGTTGTCAGTTGTGTGTCCTTCACGTTGAGCTTGTGCTGTTGTCAGCTTCCGTAAGTCCGTGTTGCTGACCGCTGGGATATTTTTTGTTGTTTTCTGGTTTGAAATACACCTCTGCAGTCTGGTTTTGCTGTTGGGCTAATTTGAAAATGAGTGTTATGTGATACATAGCAGCCTCGTGATAGGATACAGGGTCTTCTGCTAGCAAGTCACCTGCACCGTGCGGTGTTAAAGTGCAGACCTTTTGGCCCTGACAGAAATATGTTCCTCAGTTTATCACTGGCAGCTCTGCCCTGAGAATTGACAACACAGGCCTTTTAACCCTTTGTTATGCTGTTTGTTCTATGTTTCTATTACAATTTCGTACATGCACAGCATGCAACTAAAGGCACCTTAAATCATAAGCATTCAGCATCAAGGAGATGCTTACAAATGCCAAATTCTACTCGCTAGGAAAATTGGATTGGCAGGCAAAATCCGTTTGATTCAACTACGCTGTGAGTGCTGGTTCAGTTTGCTGGCTAAAGTGATGTTCTGCAGCTCGTGCCGCACGACCAGCGGATCCTCAGAACCTGTGGAGTACGTACAGGTCTTACACAGCTCTCCATAGGGTCACAGCTCCTGCAGAGGAGAACTGTGGTAGTTCTGCTGCTGAGGATTTCCCGTGGAGTTGCCTCATCCGAAATCTTCATTCCTGTGTAGGTCCATTGGATTGGCATGGACTGAGGGAAAAAGCAGCTGATATATTCATGCCTAGCATGTTTCTTTTCCAATTCATCATAAGAGAAGCCATCCTGGATCAGTAAAAAGGTTTGTCTGGATCAGTATCTCATCCTTGAGAGCAGCAAAGTGTCTATGGTATTTGCCCTCTTCTGAGCTGTGGTGATTCTTTCTCAAAATATTCTCCTAGTCTCCAGCGATGGGCAGCTCAAGAATTTCCTAGTTCAGCAATATTGTGTCTGTGTTTATTAACACAATAGATTTTTCTTTCATGAACCTCCAACTCTGAACCCACAGAAACTTCCAGTATCCACAGCTTCCTGCAGCAGTGAGTTGCACAGCTTAATGGCACGCTGGGAGAACCATCTGGTTGGCCCTTGGGAACCTGTCACCTCGCACTTGGTTGTTTTTTGTGTTAGAAGACGTAGTGAACAATTCGTCCTTAATCTTATCCAAGCCATTCATGATTTGTCTCCTGAATTATCTACCTGACATTGTTTCTTCCATTAGCCATGTGCTGCGGTGCACTCTTACGGCAAAGAAGGCGAGCGGCACCCTGGGCTGCGTTGGGAAGAGTGTTGCCAGCAGGTCAAGGGAGATGATCCTTCCCCTCAACACTAGTGAGACCACATCTGGGTCCGTTGATGGGCTCCCCAGTACAAGAAAGATATGGAATTACTTGAGCAAGTCCAGTGCAGGGTCATAAAGATGATTAAGGGCCTGCAACATCCTTCATACAGGGAGCGTCTAAGAGAACGTGGACTGTTAAGCCTGGAAGAGAAGGCTCAGGGAGGATCGTATCAATGTGTGTAAATACTTGATGGGAATGAAGAAGGAGTCAGATTCTTCTCGGTAGTGCCCACCAAGAGGACAAGAGACAGTGGGCATAAATTAAAAGTTGCTCTCAAGAGGTCCTTTGCAACCTCAGTGAGTCAGTGATTTGAGGTTGAGGCCGTTGTATCTTTGGTGGTTTTTCACTCTGTATCTTTTCCAGTTTCCAATAATCCCTTGGAGGTTATGAAAGACATCTTGAATATTACCTGTGGGCATGCAGTGTCAAAATGATGCTGGTTTCCCTAGCATGCATGATAGTGTTTGTGCCTTTGGGGACGGAAGGAGGGAAGGTCACGGTTGAGCATGCAGCTGATGGTTTCATAGAACTGTCTATTGCAGTAGGAACTCCTGCCTGCTACACCTTGAACTGCACTTTTTTTTTTTTTTAAAGGACATTTGTTTATGTTTTTGTGGTGTTTTGTGATGGGTTTTCTCTCCACTGCCAGTGTCAAGGGAGTGTAGAATCTGTTGGCAGGTGAGCTGTCTCATCTCTGCAAATAGATGTTTCTGCAATTTCAGAAGAGTGCAGGATTTAACACAGCGCAAGTGCTGGTTTTGTTTATCAGAATAATTAATTTAGAAAAGAAAGAGTTACGCATTCTTACTTTGGTGTGAAATAGGGTTTGCTATTAACACTTAAATATCAGAATTATATCTTCGGTTTTTACAGAAGGATTTTGTGGAAACAAGCTGCAGCTGTACTTGGGGCTGATGGACTCACTGCTTTAGTTACAGCAGTAAAGTCTGTTTAGTTTTTCGTTTCCTTTTGTTGCAATCTGAGTGTTGACTTGCAAGTTAAACAGTTATTTTGCTTTGCAAAGCCTTTTACCTTCAGACAAGTCCAGCAATTAAGGGTGAGCTGGCAAGTGGGCTCATTTGAGTTGCGCAGAATAAAGACCAGAACTATACAACTTTTGGTGACTTTTCTGCAGCCTTTGAATCCTAACAGCTGTCTTCAACAGCAAGCCCAAACAAGGACAAATGTTGTCTTTCAAATGTGCTAGCTGAAGCATTTCAGTTTGCAGTTTTGAAACTCCAGTTTGGGAATATTTCAGGCTGTATTGCAGCAGGGGAGCTAGCCAAGGTGGATGTCGTGCAGAGACGTGATGGTCACTGTGATGTATTGAGAGAGGCCAAGGAATGAGCCTGAACTGGGTTAGAGAGCAGAGCTTGCTGAAATAGCTGACAAGGCTATATAGTACA
>WKFP01013525.1:0-10221 GCA_011057875.1 Pterocles orientalis | reverse complement strand
TACAACTTTTGGTGACTTTTCTGCAGCCTTTGAATCCTAACAGCTGTCTTCAACAGCAAGCCCAAACAAGGACAAATGTTGTCTTTCAAATGTGCTAGCTGAAGCATTTCAGTTTGCAGTTTTGAAACTCCAGTTTGGGAATATTTCAGGCTGTATTGCAGCAGGGGAGCTAGCCAAGGTGGATGTCGTGCAGAGACGTGATGGTCACTGTGATGTATTGAGAGAGGCCAAGGAATGAGCCTGAACTGGGTTAGAGAGCAGAGCTTGCTGAAATAGCTGACAAGGCTATATAGTACAAAACAGTTACGGTCATTTGCAAAACCACAGTCTGGACAAAAAATTTGTAGTTGTGAAGCAGTACCAGGCGAGGAGGTCCTCGCGGCAAAACTCAAGATACCAGGAGGGGCAGTGTCCGTATAAGCTTCTTGGGCTTATCTTTCAGATTTTTCTAAAAAAGGTGAAAACCCCCAAACCTATATTTTGAAAATACACACTTCCTTCCACAGCATTGACCTTGTTTTGCTGTCATGTTTCCAGCTATTCTCCTGTCATGTGGCTGGTAGTTGGGTGAAGAGGCTCCTGTTCCTCCAAGCAGATAGACCCTGAAGAGGAGTCTTCACAAAAACTGGAAGAGAGACACAGGGACGCTTAGAATACTCCCCTGTACGGGTTTCACAGGATGAGCTGTTTGCATGATCCCCATTTTGGCACAAACTTAAGCTGAGACAAGGTTCAAGAAGTTGAAACTATGCACTGGAACAGATCACTGTGCTAGCCTGATTAGCGTAATGCAACGTTGGAAATGCTTGCAGAGTAGCTAATAACGTCAGCAAGTTAATACCCACATCTGGAATTCTGTCGGTCCTTCTTTCCCTATGTTTGGTACCTAATTGCTTTTGTCAAGCACTCTGGAACATTGCCCAGCCTCCATGGGCTTTTGAAGACTTATCACACTAATGGTCAGACATTGTTTTATCTAATTCCGTACTGACTCTTGGGTAAATTCTGACAAATTTGAATACATAAAACTGCAAACTTTACCCTTTCGTACCCTTTTCTGGTCTCCGTTCTTTGTTTCTTGTGTTTTAAATGCATTTCATTAATAGTTTTGACATAATTGACCTTTCCTGCAGAGACTGGGGCTCTGAATGTTATAGGCATCCTCCATGGTATGTGTTTGGTCTCTTCATACATTAAGTAACGGATCTCTGCTTTTCTTTGCCATTTACTTCTAACATAATTGGGGACAGGAAGGGGGGTGTTTTTCGCTGTTCTGTGTTACTATGTTAGCCTGTTTCCATCTTCTTTTGCTTGTCTTAGTTCAAAAAAAACCTCACCTGTCTCCCACTTCAGCTTGGCAGCCTGTAGGACGTCTACTCTAATTTCAACTATCTTTTCCTTTTCATACGTCTTTGCACTGTTACTTAGTTTTCATCATATCATGAAACTCTTCTTCCCTTTTTTAATTGACTCAGCTTCCCGAACAAGCTGTAAGAATGTCTCTACATCAGTGTCACAGTACTGGTCAAAGCCGGAGTCATCTGTCCCATCATTGCTTAGAGCCCTTCAAGTGTAGGTTGTAGCCTGTATCTCTTCAGCAGCCCAGTCAACTGAAGAGAAGGAGCCATAGGGAAGAGAAGAAGAACCCGAGAGCAAGTGGGACGGACAGCTAGGGGACCAATCCCATACAGCCATCCCAGTTAGTCGTTCCCACTCTTCAGTTAGAACCCAAGCTCTGCAGACTGGGATGGAATCTAGGATAAGGTACAGAAAAAAAAAAAGCACTTTCCTTATTCCTAAGAGGCAAGTTGCCATACAAAACAAGAGTCAGGAGAATGCACCTCAGAGGTTTCACAATAAATTTGTAACACTTGTAGTACAATCCTGAGACTTCTGACAATTCATTTTAGTGCCAGTTAAGTTATATTTTGGTCTTTGTACTCCTTCGGTTTGCCTAGGGTCCACTATGGTTCAGCAGATTGTCCAGCTTGTTTTCTTTCTTACATCCTTCCCCCTCGCCCCACCATTTTTTTCGTAACTTCCTGTTTTTTTCCAGTTAGTCTCATTTCTCTCTGGGTTTTTTGTTGGTGTCCTTTCAAACGTAGTTTTAAGCCTCCCCACTTAGCTGACAAGCTGACGTCCTGAGATGCTCTATTCCTTCTCTGTCAGGATGGAGGGAGCTTTTGTTTCCCCACCATATGACGATGTTCTTAAATGCTTCCTATTTTTTTGCTGTTTCTGTAGCTATATGTTCGTGTCCAGAACAGATCTATGACTGTGCCATGAACTCAACCAAAAAGATTCAGGATGATGCTACCTGTTCCTTTTCCTGCTTCATTACTGTTCACAGAATTCTGTGGTGGCATCTTATCCGAATATCTAGTAAAGAAGTCAGGAATGCCCAGTTGGATGATCAGCCTATACCAGATGGAGTACTCTCAATTTCACCACCAGAGAGGCAACATTTCTTGGATAATAGTAGGTTACTGCCCCATTGTTTTCCTCTCTCCTGCTTCAAGAGTGAGTCTAATACCATCATCCTTCATTCCTTAGGGGCTGGTCTTTGACATGCCAGTCTGTCTAGCCAGTGGGGCTCTGTTTGTGTGCATTCATTCACTGGATGAGAGGGATAAGTGCACAAAGTAGTCAGCAAACACATCTATGTTGGATGGTGTGACAGCTGCCTTCAAAGTTGTTAAGTGTTCTCTGGACTGGATGTCCTACCCTGACAAATTCCGTGTGTTTCCATGCACTTTACAGCCGAGCTTCTTTCACGAAGGGCTTCTCCAGCGGGCATCCCTGATAATATTCAAGAAAGGCACTCTTCTTGAGATAACATTGTAGAGGACGTGATAATGATTGCAGAATTGGAAGATTATTTTTTTTTCAGTGCTCAAGAGGCAAGAGAGGACTGTTTGAAGTGGGAGAGCTGAATATAGTGATCAGTAAGGAGAGAAGCTGAATACAGAGGTTAGGAGACAAGTTACTGGTATACAGATAAGATTGCAGGTCTTTACAGAGACATGAAGTCTCTGATACCATGACTCTATAAATATTTTCCCTATTTGGCAGCTACAAGCACAATCTGAAGGTCATCATCAATCAGTCTTTGAAGAAACTGTAGACACAAAACCAAATGTAATTGTCTTATTTCAAAA
The DNA here is from genome assembly GCA_011057875.1 of Pterocles orientalis. Classification (NCBI taxonomy): domain Eukaryota; kingdom Metazoa; phylum Chordata; class Aves; order Pterocliformes; family Pteroclidae; genus Pterocles; species Pterocles orientalis. Next base: position 7,063 of record WKFP01013525.1, on the reverse strand, counting down.
GTAGCGTGTCTTAATGGTGTATAAAATTGTCAAATAATGTGCTTGGCAAGATCTTAGAGGCAGTAGTGCATCTCAGGTGTCACCAACCCTAATCTTTGTCTCAGCGTACTGTGCTCGTTTCTTTTATTGCCAGTGAAGTGTATAAACAGCTTCTTGTTGTGATCTGCAGCATGATTTTGCTTTGGTTTGGTTATTTTTTTTAAACCAGAGTCTGTTTCAGTTGCTTCCTTTGCCTACAGCAACAGCCAGTTTCTGTGAGCACTCAGCAGGGAAATGTGACTTATTTCAATTGGAAGAAACTACAACTAAAGATACACACTGTGTGTTTGAGAGCTCACCTAGGAGAGCTTGATAAAATACATATTCTTATTGTGAAGTCTGTATCTTACGTTATTTAGATCCAATTTCAAACCCACATTGCTATCTCTGGTAGTACATTATTTCCCAGGCAGACGCTCAGATTTCAGCAGTATTAACGAGTCCATTATCATAACAGAAGGAATGTGGCCTTCACAACAGTGTGACTGAGTGCTCAGATGTTTGAGTCCTTCATACTGAACAGTCATGAAGTTTCCTCTTCAAAGGACCATCTTTAAGCAAACTGCCTCCCCTGAGAATACAGCACCATTTATTAAAAGCTTTCGTTGGATCTTCTTTTAAATGATCATTTGTATAACATGCTGTCTTTCTAGTCTCTTGCCTACATAGGATGAGAGTGAAGGACCAGAACTGGCAAGGCAGATGCCAAGAATAACCCCAAATTGTAAAATGCTCTTGCCCCAATCCAGCCCAATACTGAAATACTGAAGTTGAGACCACTTGTATGCTTAAGGCTTTGGACTAGAGACTTTGGACTTTGCCTTGTCATGTCTTATGGCAGTAATTTTTTTTTAATTTTTTTTTTGGTCCTGAACATATTAAAAAAGAAGGCACATACTGCTGTTAGCTCTGTTATACAGACAGAACTGCAGAATCCATCCTCCGCTGCACAAATGGGTTCCTGGAATAAGGAATGATAAATTCAGGGCTCACTGCAGTCAAAGTCCCTGCATGATCTTATCCCAAACTACACAGTCTGCTCTGCTTCTGTCTTGGAGCTAGAAAAGTACTTTCTGCCTTAATTTTTTATGTGTCAAAAGTGCTGTAGTTATAAAGAGATGAGTTTTGGAGAAAGAAGTAATATATTTTTATTGGACCAGCTGATGTAGTTGGAAAAAACAGGCGAACCATCAGTTCTTTCTTCAGGTCACAATCAAAAGCAGCAAAACTTGTGCCAAATACTGGTTGCGAATGGTTGTTCTACATCGGTCATCCAAGCCCTGCATTTAAATAGCTGTGTAAATTATTTATGAGGGCCTTGTTAGTAAAGGAGTTTGTGGTTAAAATAAGCAGTGGTCTGACAACAATAAAGATAATTTAACACCTGGGACACAGGGTCTGTTAGAGGGGGGAAGGGTGGCAGGAATTATAATATCAGAGAAATCTGATGTGCCATAAAACCGACTGTCCTGAGTCCATAGCTTTTCCAGATTCGATGGAGTTAGCTTTTAGTCTTACCTTTTGAAGGCATTTTGTATATCTTGAATGTGTCTTGAACTATAGACCAGAGATGAAGTAGTTGTTTAGAGAAAATGCTTACGAGCTGCAAGTGTGCATTTTCCATCTTGTACTGATGATCAGTGTGAATTCTGCTGATGCATAGTGCTTAAGTGCTTCTGGAAAAAAACACAGGTAATTTCTTCAAAAATATTGCTTCCTGGGAGAGGATCAGGCACATTTTTTTTCAGGCATGTTGAATTACCACCTCCTAGGAGAAAGTCTGAACTCCTCACAATCCCAAACTGAACATCAGGAACGTGCAGGGCATTTTTGTAGGCTCCAGTTTACAAATTGTCATGTAAAATATCAAATTTCAATACGAATTTCTTTTGTATTAGCAGTTTAGTGTGCTGGTATATTTAAAGATTATGATCCTGGTATAAACACTTGCACATACTTACCGTGTTGTTTTTATTTTTTTTTCTTTTTTTATTAGTTAAAACAGAGAATAGACAGTATTTTGTTATTTGATTGGATTTCTTTACGGCAGATCACCCAAAAAGTAGAAAGTGTACCACTAGGAGCTGTAGAAGAGGTTTTTTTCCAGACAGAAAAAAAACAGGAATTAGATCAAAACTGAATTTTATTTAATTGAATATATTAAGTACTCCTGCAAAGCAACTACATTGTTGTTGCATGTAACTATGGTCAATAATATCCAGCTTCCATTTGCCATGTTTGAAGGTGATCAACCACTTATGTCTTATAGAATCTTTACCATCCTCTGTCAGTACAGCAATGGATTTATTTTTTTTTAGCAAATCATAGAATATGGCAGAAAGAGTGGAGGACAAATAGCTGACAGATCTTCTCACAAAAGATAAAAAGAGATAGGGGTCAGGAATTCTTCAACAATTATTATATCAAAATTGTAAACTAGGTGCCTGAAATCAAGCTATGTCACTTACTTTTGTAGTGTTTACCTTTTCCATCTGTGATCAATTATTTTATTCGTTATGGAAAAAGATAATTAAAATATGTGTATTTTGTGCCCGTGTGCTTTTTCCTCGAGTGGCTTTGCCCTCTCATGCTCTGACACTTTGATGTGACACGGTATCCTAAAAATGTTTTGGAAGTTATTCATGGCTGAAATGTTTCAGGGCTTTTTGCTCTTAGTATCAACCATGAGCTAATGCTAACAGCATTACTCCGTTGAGTAAATTGATAAAACACCGAGCTGGGTTACTCAAAGCTTCCCAGCTCCCGAACATGCTGATGTCGGGGCAGACGGAAAGGGGGAGAGAGAAGAGTCGCGGGAGCATCATCGGTGTGGAGGATGCCGTACTCTTCTCCTTCCCCTCAGGCTAGCTGAGAGCAGCAGCACACCAGGGCTCCAGTGAGCAATTTGTATAATGTGGGAATCTGGAGTTATGCAGCCAAGTATTTCAGAATGTTTTTTCCTCTCGTTAGAAAGCTGCATTGAGGCATCATTAGTGGGAGGCTGGGGGTGTTTAAACCCGTGCTGTCTCAATGTTTGAATAGTACATGGTATCTTGTGATTTCCTTTTAGATTTTTTTTTCCTAGTGTGCTTTACAAAGTATATAAACTGCATGCAGAAGCCTTCAAATTCAAGGTTGTGCAAACAGGGTCAGACGTGCTGCTGAGCGCAGGGAGAGAGGTGACAGCTACAGGTACCAGCGAGAGCCCGGTCCGTCCTGATGGGCTGCGGGGTGTCCACTGCCCGCACGGAGCAGACAGACAGACAGACATCCTTACTTCATTGCGTCTCTGCTGAAGGGCCCTCACAAGATGTGTTATGCTCCATTTATCTCTTTCCAGAGTCAGCCCTGAAGAACAGGAATTGATATTTCTGTTAGCTGACGTTTTGCATAATGCAGCAGGACTGTGGCCCTGGAATCTGAGCAGGTGCTGCTGCCCGTGGCTCCGACACAAAATGTGCACCTTGTAGTACAGAAAAAAACACCAAACTGAAAAGCCCCAGGATTGTGCAGTTGGATATGGGCCCCAGAGCGGGCTGAGGCACAGCGCGCTCGTCCCCCACAGTAGCCACTGGCCCCGGGCCACCTGGAGCTCAGGTGTGGCACACTCCTGCACTCGCCAGCAGGCATCCTTCTCATCCCACTGCCCCTCTCTGGGTGCTGCTCTTGTGGAAAAGAAGCCAACAGCACATTTACTTGCCCAATACCAGCCTCCTTCCGTCTCTCTGGGCGATGGGATGTGGTGTGGTAGGTCCATCCGCGCTGCAGGACGTATTCGGGTCAGCAATGACAATAGCTCAAGCCCTCCTTTTATTTCGTTTTGTGTTTGGGGAGGCAGTTCTTTCCTTTCTTCTTTCATTTTGGTTTGTTTCCTTTCCTTTTTCTTTCTTTTCTGCTTTCTATGGAACTTACCCAACAGGCATAGCTGAGTGTGAGTTTAGATGGAGACTATGGGCAAATTTGGGCCCTGATCCACACAAAAGAGGCACTGGAGAGGTAGGTGAGAACCACAAAGCTCCACTGTTGCAGGCTCTAAGGAGATAAAGAGATTGAGAAAATCCCCTAAGAAATTCCATCAGGATCCCCAGTGTCGGAAAGCAGGCAGCAGCACCTCTGCATCGCACAGAAAATAAATCCTTTACCAGTTATCAGTGCTTAAAACAGCACCGACAGTGTACTGCCAGGCTGGAAATAGGCTGGTTTAATGCAAACACCAGTTCTGCCGTGTCCTAGGCAATTAGGACCTTTCCATCTGAAGTGTGGAGTGACTCCCCAGTGTGACTACACCGCTGCTGTGACAGCACCAGAGGAAATCGCCTGCTGCATGATTTTCTTCTTGTTAGGAAAATTATGGTCGAGCGTTGTAAGGTGTGTAGCCTAGTCTGTTACTCTAAATTAAACAGGACCAGGCAAGCAGCTTCTCCTTTTCCAGGAGTTTATGTGCCATAGCTCCTCGCAGGAACTGCCACGGCTCTTGTCGTCAGCCCTATGTTATAAAAACATCTTCTAGATTGCTTATTATTAGACATGTAAAATCGAGTTTATCATTCCATGTGGCTACCAATAAACTTGTTCACTGATACCAGAGGCAAATCTGAACCTAAGTAAAAGCAATAAACTGATATGTTAAATACAGAATCATGTCAATACCTGCATAAAATCTCGCTGTGGGCTGTATTTCTTTCCATGCACCTTGTATAACACTAGAAGAATTTGAATAGAACTTGACTGGAGCGTGTGCTGCCTTTGAAAAAACTTGTGATTTTTGTGAGAACCCACCCTCAAAAACTACTAACTTCTGGTTTGTGTCAGCAGCACGTTTTAGTTTTGTATGTTGATTATTGCCATAGAGATGAAGAGAAGCTTATATGATGTAATGATTGTTATTTTTTATCTGAGTTTATCTATTTCTTTTCATAGAGAGAAATTATAGAACAGCAACAGCGAGAGAGATACGACACGAGTTTTCATAGTATGTGTATGTTCTGTGATCAGGAATTCACAGGAAACAGGTTTGTTTATTGACTTGTTTGCTTTTGTTTTATTTTTTCGTGTCTGCTCAGCATCTTTATGGTTTTAATGTCATCAAACTGGTTAGTGCCTAATTCTAGAACTCAGAAGATAAAATTCATTTTTAAAGTATAGTTTAATAATTTCTTTCAACTGCAGTGCCATTTTAAATAGACTCCCTCCCACTTCTCAATTCTTTATTTATTCCAGTACAAATTTTTATTCTACATAGTAAGCTGGAGTTGGGAGCTGAACCATTTTAAAGAGAGAGAGTTTTTCAGCAGTTGTTTTAGTGGCGAGGAGAGCTGTTTATGCCAGTATGGCTGTTAAAAAAAAAAAAATTTCTATCCAGTTACACATTTTCCTGTTTAGATCTCACCAAACCAGTGTCAATTTGAAGACTGAATAAAAAAGAGAGGAGGAAGATCAGAGTGAGAATGGAGTGCTTTGCAGCACCAGTCAGGTGTGAGCGGGAGTTGCATTCTCCAGTGCTTGCTCCAGTGAAAATTTGGTTTTACACGCAGTACATCCATTTCAGCTGGAGAGACTGACTCTTATCCCTGAACGTCTGTTTGCATGGGCAGTTCTGCTGCTCTGGAAAGGTAGAAGAACTGGGGTTGTGTCCCTGCAGGTCATCCCAATGTTGCATTGAGTGTCCTGTTCTCTTTACTTTGCCTGGGGTAGTGAAGTTCACACCATTCAGCCCCCAAGAACTTCATCCTATGTTAATAACCTGCGGAATTAACCAGTATACCCCTATTGGAAAAATAACTTACTTGAGCATCCATTGGGTTTGTTCGTGCATGGTTTTGAGTTCTGTTTTCAGAAATTTTTCACTGTGAGGGTGGTGAGACACTGGAACAGGTTGCCCAGAGAAGCTGTGGATGCCCCATCCCTGGAGGGGTTCAAGGCCAGGCTGGATGAGGCTTTGGGCAACCTGGGCTAGTGGAGGGTGTCCCTGCCCATGGCAGAGGGGTTGGAACTTGATGATCTTTAAGGTCCTTTCCAGCCCAAACCATTCTATGATTCTATGATTTGCTCATTCAGGTTAATAAATGAGCCCTGCTGACAGTGAAGGTCAAAATGAGGTATATGGTAATTTTTGTTTAAAGCATTATAATTCCTGCATGCGGATTACACAGTTGAAGTGTTACTGAATGTTCAGAAAGCTGAAACTGAGAACTTCCCAATTTCATTAAATTTGCATCCTTTTTTTTCTAGTAGTGGTAGCAACACTATCATTGTTTATTTAATGTTGGCTTTTATGCATTTTTAGGGCAACTGGTGTATTTCAAGTCACTAATTGAATAATTCTAGGTATTCAAAAATATGTAACGTTCTTTTTGGATGTTTTTTGTAGATCTGTCCTTCTCAATCATATGGCAAGAGAGCATGCTTTCAACATTGGGCTGCCAGATAACATTGTAAATTGCTGTGAGTTTTTGGCTGTATTACAGGAGAAGCTTGACAAGTAAGTACTTTTTTGTTTGGTTGGGGTTTTTTTAATGGAAAAATGGAGTCGCACCCAGTGCTTCAGTTGTTACACAATCCACAGTTTCCATTGACATCAATGATAGCATGCCTCTTTTGCTCATAACTGTTAGAGTTAATGCTCTTGTTTCTAATCATAACAATCTTTTTTTGCTAAACATCTCTTTAATTACTGAATTACTGAATTTTCCTCTAACACGATAACCCTTCCCAGCTGCTTACAAGGGTACATCCCAGGGCAGAAGAGGAAAGCCAGCGTATGTGCTGTTTCAGAAACATGTAAACCTGAGATGGCTAAAGAAGTTGAAAAGGGAGAAGAACTTGGGTAGCAAAGTGGAAGAAACTCTTCAATTTGAGTTTCTTTTGCAAGTATCTAAGTGCCCTTTATGGATTTCATAAATGGGACAGTATGAAGTATGCCGCAGATAAAAATTAGGCTCTAGCAGCAAATGTATTTCTTTAAGAGTGAAACTGCAGATTTAACAGTTTATTAGATTGTAATCCAATCTATAACCAAAGACTG
>WKFP01013524.1:237879-303881 GCA_011057875.1 Pterocles orientalis | reverse complement strand
CCTCCCTGCAGACCCCTGCCTGTCCCTCCCTGCAGACCCCTGCCCATCCCTGCCTGCAGACCCCTGCCTGTCCCTGCCTGCAGACCCCTGCCCATCCCTGCCTGCAGACCCCTGCCCGCCCCTGCCTGCAGACCTCTGCCCACCACTGCCTGCGCTCATGGGTGGGGGACCGCACAGGGAAAGGAGAGCTGGCAGGTCACTGCACACCGAGGGCTGTGTCCCCCCCCGTGCCACACCGAGGGCTGTGTCCCCTCCTGCGGCACACTGAGGGCTGTGTCCCCTCCTGTGACACACCAAGGGCTGTGTCCCCTTCCATGGCACACCGAGGGCTGTGTCCCCTCCTGTGGCACACCGAGGGCTGTGTCCCCTCCTGTGCCACACCGAGGGCTGTGTCCCCTCCTTGGCACACCGAGGGCTGTGTCCCCTCCTGTGGCACACCAAGGGCTGTGTCCCCTCCCGTGGCACACCAAGGGCTGTGTCCCCTCCCATGGCACACCGAGAGCTGTGTCCCCTCCCGTGGCACACCAAGGGCTGTGTCCCCTCCCGTGGCACACCGAGGGCTATGTCCCCTCCTGTGCCACACTGAGGGCTGTGTCCCCTCCTGTGCCACACCAAGGGCTGTGTCCCCTCCCGTGCCACACCGAGGGCTGTGTCCCCTCCTGTGCCACACCAAGGGCTGTGTCCCCTCCTGTGCCACACCGAGGGCTGTGTCCCCTCCCGTGGCACACCGAGGGCTGTGTCCCCTCCTGTGCCACACCGAGGGCTGTGTCCCCTCCTGGACCCCCCCCGCCAGTGTGAGCCACCACCGCTGGTGCCAGGCATCTCGGAGGAGCACCGCTCCCCACGCCTCCCACTCCCACCAGTCTGTCGCCGCGGCCGGGTGGCAGAATTGCTGCCTCCTGCTCTCCAGCCCATCCTGACACACAAAGAGCTGCTGCCGCTGCCAGCGCTCAGCTGCTCTGCGGACGCGAGGGAGGGAGGGTGCCTTGGAAAGGTCAGCGCGGGGAAGGAGGGCGATGCTGGCTGCTTCCTTTAGGGGCCGTATCCTGGCATCGCGGTGAAACCTCCTCCTGACAGCAGCCAGCGAGGGTGCTCCGTGTCGCAGGGCTTCCCAGGATGGGTCGGTACCATGTGCAGGTCCAAAGCGCTTCCCCTGCCCGTTCCCCGCCTGGCAAAATCCTCCCAAATGATGAAAATTGAATTTTTTGATTGGACGTGACTCTGCTCTGGACTCTTCCCTTGTTTTTGTTCCTGGCCCCGTTTCCCTGGCAGCTTCAGCAGCGCAGCAGCAGCAGCCGCCCCTGCCCTGGCCGCAGCAGGGTCCCCCCCCGCAGCCCCCGCGCCCCCCGTGCCCGCGGCAGCCCCCGGCTGGAGCACCGCGACTCTGCCCCCTCCAGCCCCGTCAGCCCCGGGCCGGTCTCGTCACCCCTGTCCCCCGTGGCTGACACTAACTCGACTTGCCTGCGCTGTTGTAGGGGGCAGATGGACTGTCGGAGCCCGAGGGCATCTCTCTGAAACGCGTGGCCGTGGTGGAAGATTTCTTTGACATCATCTACTCCATGCATGTGGAGAGCTCGTCGGAGCCGGGCAAAGCACCCAAACATGCCGGGCAGAAGAAAACCTACCGAGCGGTGAGAGTCCCCTTGGCGTCCCCCGGGCAGCAAGGGGACGGAGCAGAGGGGCTGTGGGAGCGGGTACCCCGCGGGGACGGGGACGGGAGGGCAGGTAGGAGCCGAGCCCTCGATGCCCATGCGGGGAGGTGCGAGAAAGGAGCCGTTCAAAGGCAGAGCAGCTGAGCTGGGGGCCGGGAAACCGGGCTGCAGCGGTACGGCTGCTGGGACAGACCCAGTGACTCATACAAAGACAACTGTACGTGTCTGGGGGGAAAAAAGAAAAAAAAGAGAAATGCTCGGTGTTGGTGATGGGGATGTCTGCCCAGTCCCTCTGCTCCGTGCCATCTGCCTCCCCGTCTCCCTCGGCCAGAGGCAGATGTCTCGCGGGGGCCTGGAAGGGCAGGAGCGGCCAGAAGGGTCCGGGGCACGGCCGGAGCCCACCCTGCTTCCCCGGCCAGGGGATGCTCTCGCCCGCCCACGGCTGGGTTTGCTCCATCACAAAATGGAGGCAGGGAGCTGAGTCCCACCAGGTGCTCCGCGGATGCCGAGAACCAGCTCTATCCATCCTGCAACCACTCCAGGCAGCTCAGGATTGATTTGGCTCGAAGCGTCCTTCTCCAGGGAGCTCCCTGTTCCTCCGGGCGCTGCGCAGCCCTTCCGTGCAGACACCGGGGCTCTCCTCTTGAATTTACCACCCAAACCTGGGCTGCTCCCTCGGACCCCGCACCCTGAGGACCAGGGCGCTTAGAGACGGCCGTGGCGGCTGGCAGCCGGTGTCTGGTGTGAGCATCATCCCTGTGCAGGCTGCCCTGCTCTCGGCCGTGATGCTGGAGCCTGTCCTGCTGGTCCCTGCCCCTGTCCCTGGGTCCACCCAGGGCTGCTGGTGCCGGCGGTGCCGGAGGGACAGCCCAGCGCCCTGCAGCCCCCCCATGTGTGACGGGACCCCCCCAGGGAGCAGGGCTCTGTGCTCCCAGCACCGCTCAGCACCCTGGCTCCCAGCTCCTGCCCCTGTGGCTGGGGTCCGGGGCACACGCTGACCCTCTCCGACGGGGGGGCAGGTGACCTCTTTATAATCAGGAAGGGGGGGCAGCCCCACCAGCAGGACCACAATTCAAAAACTTTCCCCTCATTTCCCCAGCAGACCGCTGCGACCCCCCTGGTTCCTCCCGTTCAGCTCTCGGGAGCCGTGCTCTGTGCCCTGCGCAGCCCCCGGGGAGCCGCCTGCATCCGTCTGTTCTCCCAGCCCTGCTCCCGGAGCTTCACGCTCCACCCCTCCGTCTCCCTCCTGAGCTGAGATCATCACATCAGCAGCCTGTATCCCTCCTGACCTGGCAGGATGCTGCCCGGGCTCCCGCCTCCCCCCTGCCCTGGCTCCCTGGAGCATCTCTGCAGCCGGGTCTGGCCGGTGAAAGGCTGCGCAGCCCACCCTGCACCGCGGCGGGGGCACAAAGGGACGCTGCTGGGCGGTCGCCTCGGGAGGCTTCGGTCTCCGCCGCCGTTTCCCTCCCTCTCCCTTTCCCCACGTTCCTGATGGGAGGCACTGGAAGGTTTGCCCTTGTCCGTGACCTCCGGAGGGAGGCAATCAGAAAGGGAGTTGGGATGGGAGATAACTCATCAAGGGAGCTGTCTGCTCTGCAGAGCATCAAATCAGCTGAGAAATAACAACTCCATCACTAAAATTAGCCCAGCGTTCGCATCGCACGCTGTGGGCTTGCTGGAGCAAAAGAGGCTGGGATGCTGGGCTGCCCCGCGGCGGCACGGACGGGCAGCTCCTGCCTGCGCTGCGATCCCGCGTTTGCCAACAGCAATTTTTGAGCTCGCTGTTTCTGTGTTTCCATGGGAGTCCCTCGTGCTTGTGCGCAGATCAATACCGCACAGAGGCGAAGCGGGACCGGGCGCCGCCGGGTCGCAGCAGGGCTCGGCGGGGCTGTGGCTAAGCAGGAGGAGAATCCCACGAGGACCAGGCGCTGCATCCTCCATTTGAGCGCCTGGGACCAGGTCCCCGCCTGAACTTTCCACCCATCTGGCATCAGCGTGCGTGTAAATCCTCGGGCTCTGCTGCCGCGCAGTGGAGATGGATGTTCCTCCCTCCCTCCCACCCACCGCAGCGGCGGGTCACGGGGCTGCTTTCGCCATGAGCGAGCAAACCCTCTGCCCCATCGCTCTCCTGCTGTGATTCCCAGCTTGAGCATCACCCTTTCCTGTAGTGTAGAAAAATGCTGGGAATTCGGATATTTTTAATTTTTTATTCACAAAATAAGGCGGGAGGACGGTGCCTGCCGGGCAGAGGAGGGGGTCCCGGGTTGCCCTGCTGCTCGCCGTCCCCAGCCCTCGCCCAGGGGTCTGGTGCAGCCCCCACTTCCCTCTGCGGCCGCGCTCGCAGCCCCCAGGACCAAACAATTGCCTTTCTGTCTGCTTTCTGACCCCACTTGTAAGTGCTGTGACCCCTGGTGGGGTCACGGCCCCCGGTTTGGGAACCGCCGTGCTGGGACACGGCACTTGGGCCGGGCAGGATGGGTGATTAACGGGGGAACCGGCCCCGCAGGGAGAGGTGTGCTCTCCACCTCCCAGTGCCTCCCAATTAAGACCAGATGTCTCCCTGGCGGGGGGAACCACGGGCGGGGGGCTGCAGGAGGACCCGGGTGCAGTTCCCCGGCTCCACGGAGGTCAGACTCCAGGATTTGATGGTCTCTCATGGTCTTGAAGAAATCTACATTAAAATCACCTCATTCCTTCTGCAAACAACCTGGTGGTGATCTTCAGAAGTCCTGTAAAGCCTCTGCTGGCAGGGATTTGTTGGAAGGAGAGGACTCCGCGATGGCCGGGCACCTTCCGCGGGTGCTTGGCTCTGGACGGAGTGTTTAACTTCAGGCGTCCAAGTTTTAAATATTTATCCTTCGCTTTTCCTCATCTGTAAAAATACAAATTTCCACAAAGGTTCAGGAGACTTAATTCATGACTGTTTGTGAAAATGTTTTTAATTCCCTGGATAAAGGAACGTCACAGAAGTGCAAAGTGTTATTAACAGTAATTGTCATTGTGGGAAAAAGTGACCGGCCGCTGCCGGAGATGGATGGGTTCCTCAGGTCACTGCTGTGCTGGTGATGAACAGCGCAAACACCGACGAGACCTCGCTTTCTCCCTTGATTCTTCCCGGCTCGGGGGGGATGGAGGGGAGGTTCGGGGAAGGAGCGGCCGTGCCGCGAGTCCGAAGGTCTGTGGGTCTGGGTGCCTCTGGCACAACGCCCTCCTCCCAAAACGCTGCTCCACCAGCGGCTGCTCCGGAGGGAGGGATTCAGGGATGCCGGACGGGGATGCAGGGAGCGGCGTGGCCGGGAGCCGTGGGTGTTCTCGGTGGGGCTGAGCCGGCGAGGTGGGAGCGTGCCGTGGTCCTCGCCCGGGACGTACAGCCCTCTCCTTGTTCTCCCAGATCGCAGAGACCTACGCGTTTCTCCCGAGAGAAGCCGTGACCAGGTTCCTGATGAGCTGCACCGAGTGCCAGAAGAGGATGCATTTCAACTCCAACGGCCTGGAGCCCAAAGGTAACCAAACGACTCCCGGCCCCAGAGCTGCCGCGGCGGTTGGGACCAGCTCGGCATCCCCGACGGGGGTGGGATGCTGTGCCGGCGGTGACGCCCCTCTTTACCGAAGGGTTCTCCTAACCTGGGTTATTTTTCCTGCGCCTCTACGAACAAACTGCTTAACTCCGGTTTGTCCGGTTCCCCTTCGAGAGCAGCAGCCGCCCAGCTTCTCTCCGAGCATCCCCGGTGCAACCGCGCAAAGCTTGGGGTCAGCATCACTGCAGATGCGTCTGCGATCAGAACCGAGAGCTGTGAGAAAACACGACCTAGAGGTTTTCCCTTTAAACTGTTAATTTGGTAACGAAACACCCTGGATATGTCCGAGTAGCTGAAGTTTCCGATAACGAGGCAGTTTGCGGTAATTAGTGGCTGTGCACGCCGTGCTCCTGGGTTTGGCAGCGGGCGGTGGGTCGGTGATCGCGGCCGGGTGACGCCGGTTATCGCGGCGGCCGGTCATCGCGCTTCTCCTGGGCTGGAGCATCCGCGCGGTGGATGGGACCAGGATCCCTTCCGGAGGAACGGGGACAAGCTGGTGTTCGTGTGGGTTTTCTTCTGAGCTACAAACTTGTTTTCATGATCCGGGGCAAAGCATCAAACTGACCCCGAGAGGTTTCACCCAAGAAAATTGATTCTTTAAAAGACACAAAGTGCAGAGAGTCGGACTGTCCCGAACCCGGGAAGGCAAGCAGGCTCTTAGCCAGCAGAGGAGCAGAATCCAATGAACAAAGCACCCAACAATCACACATTTCTGGTATTAATTCCCGATTTCCGAGTGTTTACTGCCGGGAGCGGAGCAGGGCCAGCCCGGAGGTTCCCTTTAGGTGGATTTCATGTGCCAGCCCCAGAGCTACTGCCTGAAATGCTTTGTACGTTCTATTTTTTAGAAACTCCTCCAAATAATCCTATGTGACGTTCCTAAGCTCCGTCACTGCGGCACTCCCCACGCTGCTGGCGAGGGGCCCGATCCCTCTCCCCCATGCGGTCAGGAGCAGTTTTACCCTCTGGCCTCACCGGGAGCAGACCTGCCCTTCACGCTGATTGTGCCGCGTCCGTCACCGGGCACACGCCAAGCGGTCGCGCGTGGCCGGGAAGGGCGATGGGTTGTGTCAGGCCAATGAGGATGTCACCTCTTGGCTTGACCCAGCCCAGGACACTGCGCCCAGCCGAGCCGGAGCTCAGGATCCCTTTCCAGGAGGCAGCTGATGGAAATGTTTTTTTTTTTTCCTCGGGGGGATCCCTCTTGCCCACCCACCATCCCACGTCCCTCCAGCAGCAGGCACCCATCCTGCGGGCGGCTGGGAGAACACCAGGCGCTGAGCATCCTCCCCAGAGCCGCCCTGGCTGCGGAGACCGCGATCGGGGCTGAGAGCTGGCTGGCCTGAGCAAATCTATAAATGAATATAAATTCTTTTCGTAAAGCTTTCCCCCTTAGCCGTTCTCCTAAAAATAAATTAACAAAACAGAGGATCCCGGGTGTAAAAACCCTGCTGCTGCCCACCCGGAGAGGAAGGGCAGAGGCACCTTTCTGCTGGGAATGGAACCTGAAGGGTGGCCAAGTACCTGTGAAGGGTGGGTCAGATAAGGGAATTTTCCTGGGGCAGAGCTCTGATTTCCCTAGCATGCATTCAGGATTTTATCAGGAGCAAATCACCTAAACGGAGCAGTTAGCTGGGTGTGTGCAGGGGCAGGGACGGGCACATCGAGGTCCAGGTTAACTGGGATTCGGGTCCTTCCCGTCTCCTCCTGCTTCTCTTGCCCGTTAAACACATCTCGACACGTTTCATTCCTCATCACAGAGATCCCTAATAAACGTATCGGACATCAAACCCTGCAGGGCACCCGCATCATTTGTAAAAGCAAATTGTCCTGCTTGTGGGAGGCTTTGAACATCCCTGGCCCTGCCTGGGATCTCTGTTATTGCATTTCACAAGTGTGGGATTGGGGTCAAAACCGTTTTACTTTCAACCGCTCTGCCTCTATGTCCGGCACACGGGGCATGTGATGCAGATAACTTTTTGAAAGATGAGCTAAAGGGTTCCAGCAGCCCCTCTGGTGACGTAGGACGCGGGGATTGTTCCCGTGGAGCCCCCCAGGCTTTTTGAAACAGAGCTTTTCTTTCTTTTCCAGTTCCCATAAAAAAGAAAAAAGGTTTCGGTTTCCTGGGCTCAGGCTCTTATCTCTTGCAGTTGCACAAATTCACAGTAAATTTGTGGCTGCTAATGGGATTATTCCAGATTTACATCAGGATGGTTTCAGGCAGCATCTGACTCGGAGGATGCTGAGCGGCTCCTCGCCGTCTCCCCGGTGCTCAGCTATTGAGTGGGGGGTGGCAGGAGGGGGACACACCATCCTCGGGGTCTGGAGGTGTCACCTCGTCCACGCCGCTGCTTGGGGGGGAGAGCATCTCCACCTCCGTCACCCCCAGCAAAGGCTTTCCCCCGGTGCTGGGGAGCCCGGCGGGCGGGCGAGGGGCAGTTTAGGTCCTGGGGGCTGTTCCCCTGCGGGAACCAGGCTGCAGGAGCACCCCTTGCACTGGGATTTTGGCGTTTTTTCATCCCAGGGGAACATCCTTGCACAGTAGAGTAACGAGTGATTTGGGTGGTTAATGCACAGAGGGGTAGAAGTGCTCTGGACTCATGGTCCGAGGAGCCAGCGCCCAGAGACACGCAGGAGGGAGGAGGGTTGGGGGACCCGGGTGCTGCAGCTTCGCACCGGAGCGAGCTGGTGGGCTGGGCGGGGACGCTGCGGCTGCCCGGCGGTGAATTAATGGTATTTCCACGGACCCTGAGTGGGTTCTGGATACAGATTTGCAGAAGCCTCCGTGATGTTTAAGGCAGTCCCGGACAGTTTTGGGTCATTTCTCCACCAGCCGGGACAGAGCTGGTGCTCCCGGAGGTGTGAGGCGGCTTCGGGGCTGCGGAGTGTCGCTGGGATCTCGTTCGGCGTCTCTGACCGGCGGCCCCTGTTCGGGTTGGTGGGGTTTTTAGGGAACTGTGAAACATCTTGTGGAGGCTCTTTTGCAAGGGGCTGTGTCAGAGGTGCCTGTGACCAGTGACCCCAGCAAACGCCAGCCGGGGAGACTGGGATGGAGACCCCCCCCCAGCCCCTGGAAATCCCTCTGCCCCGACCGCTGATGCTTCAGCTCGCGTCCAGTGGACACCACACACCCAAAGTGATGGTGGCAGAGCTCAAATCTGGGAGAATTCAGAAAAGTCGTTGAGGAGTTGCTTTCCGGGGACTCTGCTGGTCCGGCCGGACAACGATCAGCAAGAGCCGCCTGGATCCAGAGCGGTCCCTGGAGCTCCGTACGATGCAGCCAGCGGAACCGACAGGAACAACTTAAATTAGAGAGCTTTAAAATTAACTTTGTGTTTTAATGAGGGTGTTAAAAATAATCTTCATCACCAGACAGAGATACTTAATAAGTTGCCTTAATGTTAACTCCTACCTGAGGGAATCCCGGCAATCTGGCGAGGCTTTGGGATGCTGAAGCGAGCTGCGGACGCGTTCCTGGTCCTCAGGAACCCCGCGGGCACGGCAGCGCTTTGAGACCCCGACAACGCGGCTTCTTCTACCTGGAAAATTCTGTGTGGTGTGTCGCCTTTCCGGCGGGTGACAGCAATGCTGTTTTGATGGAAACACTTGCTGTGTGATGCTGTTCCTGGCGGGGTCGTGTGCTCAGAGGAACCCAGCCCAGCGGGCACCGGCGCTGGCGAGGGGCTCGGGGCGCTTCCAGCTACCGACGGTGACCGATCCTGAGAACGCTGCCGCCTTTGTGCTTCCACGTCTAAATAAATTCTTTCCTCTGTCCCTCAGAGAGCGAACCGCCTTCCTCCTTGGTCTCGGGGATCATCGACTACAACATGCCGCTCACCTCCACCTACCTGAAGCAGATGAAGCTGCGGGTGATGAACTCCCAGGACCAGGCGAGTGGTGCTGGGGCGCGGGGCGGCGCGCGGTGCACGGCGGCTTCCAGCCCACGGGGCGCAGGGACCGCCTGGTGCTCGGAGGGTGGTTTGGGAACGGCCGGCTTGCCCAGGCGGGCCAGGCTCTGGCCGGGTACGGCGAGTGCTGGCGCGAGGGGGCTGGAGGGCAGCGTGCCCCTGGTCTGGCTCAGGGAGAGCCAACAGGAGTGGAGTCGTGTCCGCGGAGCGGAGCAGAGAGGGAGGTGGTGCAGCTGTTCCTTGTGACAGCCTGCGGACAGTTCTTCTAAGAAATTGTCTTAGAAATAAATCTGGTGAATAGGAATTTCTTTCTTTGCCTCCTCCGCATCGCCTGGGAGCTTTAGCAGACGGGGTCCGAAGCCCAGACCCCGCTTCGGTTACTCCGTCGCTCTCCTAAGCAGCTTGAGGGAGTTCATCCGCAGCCGCTCCGCTCTCGTGTCGAGGCGGGGGACGGTTCGGTTGTTTGGCGGGTGTTAAGCCGCTGGATTTCATCGGGGAAGGGATGGGGCAGGGTGCCACAGGACTGCACCCGGGCTGAGCCGTTCTCTGGAGTTCTGCAGCTGCAGAATTAGCTGTGGGAACCTCTGCGCACCATGGAAACAGTCTATAAAAAGACAAATATGTTGTACTTGCTCCCCACAAACCGGCTCTGGAAGCCAGTGCTGGGTTTTCCTTCCAGCACGCTGAAACCTGAGTCCGGTCTCATCCACCGCTGCCCGCTGCGAAAAGTGCAAGAGTTTGGTTGTGCCGTGGTGGAGAGAGCGCTGACGGCTGGGACTGGGGGGTGGCACCCTACAGGGACCCATTGCCAGGGTGGCACCTGCCGGGGGTGGGTTTGCTGTCGGAGATCCCGAGAGATCCCAAGAGATCCCGAGAGATCCCGAGAGATCCTGAGAGATCCTGAGCTCTGCCATCGCCCCGGCACTGAAACCCTCCTGCGGGAGGAGAACGTGGCACCTGGCGGGAGCATCTCCGTGCTTGGGGGGCTCAGTCCTTTGTGGGTGTTGGGCGCTTGCGTGGGATTAAGGGTTTGTTGGCAAAAGGCTGGGTCACGGCTTTTGAAAGGTGACGGGCTGCGACGGGCCAGGCTTGGTGCTTGGGCTGGGTGGGTGGCAGAACGATGGACAGCTCTGGAGGCAGCTGGGATGGGCTGGGATGGTCTAAACTGGGCTGGGCTTGTTCTGGGCTAAACTGGGCTGGGCTGGGCTAAACTGGGCTGGGCTTGTGCTGGGATGGGCTAAACTGGGCTGGGCTAAACTGGGCTGGGCTTGTGCTGGGATGGGCTAAACTGGGCTGGGCTAAACTGGGCTGGGCTTGTGCTGGGATGGGCTAAACTGGGCTGGGCTTGTGCTGGGATGGGCTAAACTGGGCTGGGCTTGTGCTGGGCTGGGCTAAACTGGGCTGGGCTGGGCTAAACTGGGCTGGGCTGGGCTGAGCTGGGCTGGACTGGGCTGGGCTGGGCTGGGTTGGGCTGGGCCCAGGTGGGCGGAGCTGCGCTCAGGTGGGCGGGGCTTCATTCGGCTGGGCGGGGCGGGACTGGGCAGTTCACAGCACCGCCCCTCCGCAGAGGCCACGCCCCCAAGGGCGGTGCCCGGTAGCGCATGCGCGGGAGGCCGTGCGGAGGCAGCGCATGCGCCCTGCGGCAGCCCACGCCAAGATGGCGGCGCCCATGGGGGGAAAAGGAAGCTGAGGGGGTGTGAGGTGCTGTGGGGGTTTCTGCGGGCAGGTGACGGTACTCCGGCGGAGTTTGGGCTCGTCTCGCAGCCGGCTCTGCTAGCGGCCCCCCAGCACCCCTTCTTGAGCCTCGCCGTGACTGCTGTCCCGCTCGCTCCTTCCTGCTGAGGTAACTGCCCACTCCCGGCCCTCCGTCCTCCCAGCAGCCAGCCACCCCCGCAGGGCTTTTGCTGATAAACTGCAGCGGGGGAAAAGTGGGGAGGTTTTTGTTTTCTTTTTTAATTCAAATTTGAGCGCAGGGGAAATAAAAGGGTTTAACTCTGGAGGTGTTCAAGGCTAGGCTGGATGAGGCTTTGAGCAGCCTGGGCTAGCGGAGGGTGTCTGTGGCCTATATGACTTGGTGATCACGTATCTTGTGCAACGAGGGGCTCTGGGAGCAGGGAAGAGACCACAGATCTCTTTCTCATCCCAAAAAATGGTGTGTTTAAATAAGCTTTGCTACAACCGTGTGTGACCTGGGCTGTGGCCCCTTTCCCACTCACATCCACTCCTCTGATCCCTGCTCTCGGGACCTGGAGAGCCTGAGGTCACCCAGGTGCACACTGTCAGGTGTGACATTGGCAGGCGAAGATGGTCTAGCTTGTGTCTCTGTTTTACTTCAACAAAGGATTCACGTATGTGTGTAATTGTTGTGTTTTAAAATATGTATTTTGTAAATCGGCAATGCTGAAAGGAGCCTGCCATGAGGAAGTGCTCCTTTCAGTTGAAAAATTAACTGAAGTAATAAAAATAAGACATAAGTAATAAGGAAATAATAATAATGAGTGAAACAGCAAAGTACTGAAATGTTCCTGCTAATGTTGAGCTGGGTGAATATGTGTAAGGTTGCAGAGGGGGAGAAATTAGGTGTCTCCTGAATAACTCAGGTGTACTTGCCCTGGGAATCCTGAGTTCAGTCCTGAATTTGTTGTTATTACAAATAAGAGAAATTTTAGAGACTAGCAACAAAAAATTCAAGGTACTGGCATGACTTATGTAAATAAAAAATATTTGAAAGAGCCTGTTTGATAACTAATAGAGAAAAAGTGCAGGTTTTTATCTATGTGATGATACAGGCAATGAGGACTTCTGTAGGCATATGTGGGGAATGTGAAGGAGGTATAGCTCTTGCTAACTACACTGGGGACTTAATTTCGGGTGATATAGCAATTATTTCTACTGATAATGTTGCTATCATATGGGGAGTACACAAGTAAAACTGTTTCTTACAGAGTTTCTCTGCACAGAGATTTTACTAATGTAACTCTGCAAGAAAAATTACAAACTGACTGGTACAACAATCAAGTGTGTAGGCCAAAATTGGAAATAAAAACCCAACCGCAGAGTATAAGAAATATTGATGTAAGTAAAGAAAAAAGTTTTTTTTTAGAAAAGGAATTAGGGGTGAAGATAAGGAAGCAATCTCAGAGTAGGGTGGTTTTTTTAATGCAGTATTTCCTACAGCAGGAAGTAAAAATCAGTAAATATCTTATTGAGGCTGATTGTGAACTCGTGGACTGTTTGATCTTTCTCACGTCCGAGTAGTTTTATTTTAGAAGCCTCACTCTAAAGCATGCAAGGAGTTCTTTTAACTGCATTTTTATTTGAAAGAGAGCTGGGTTGCTTTACTTGCCTGAACAGTGTTAAGTTTTCTACTAATTATAGTCCTCCTCCCCCATTTCTTCTCAGTGATGACAAATTCAGCAGTTTTACAGGATATTTTAATCCAGCTTCCTCTTTTCCCTGTTTCATTCTAAATTTTTACGAACACCCTGTTAGCTATCTTCTGCTCAGTCAGCCAAGTTTCTTGAACCTTCAGTTGACTGATTCTGCTTTTATGGGAGATTGAATGCAAGAATTGTATCTTATTAGAGAAGAAATCTAGCAGAACAGTTTTGTTCCGTACAAGGGCCAGAGTTAGTTATCTTGGCAAAAAAATAAATGTTTTTATAGTTCAGACATGTGGGAATAAAATGCAGGTAACATGGAAAACAGCCAAGTGATCTACATCAATCTAAAATATGTTTCATAGGTACCAAATTTCTGTATGATCATAATAGCCCCTGAATTCATGTTACATATTGTAAACTGAAATACGTATTTTTGTCTTTTCAGATATCATAACCTTAAGAATGCAGTCGGTTTCTCAGAAAGTTGGCGCTTGTTCCTCATGTTTGAAGAGACAACTAAATGGCTTCCTGGGATTAATGAAATGGAAAAGAAGAGTGGTTCCTGCTTGTGTCAGAACAATTTACAGTGAGACAGGGAAATGGGAAAAAAAATATGGGTTGGAGACAAGAAAAAGAGTTGAAAATTGGTGGCTCCCAAGAATAAAGGATCAGTTCTGCAAAATTTCAGAAACTGATGTAAGCATTATGAGAAATTTCAAAAGTACATGTTTGAGATTTTTCGTTCTTAGAATGAAATTAATTGAAAATTGTTTAGTGCAGTTGGCTTATAATGATGAGATGTGTATTACATTTTAGGAGAAAATACTTTTATATGATAGCAGATTATTAAAAATAGTTGATAAAATAGGTGGGAAAATGATAATAAAATGAATCTTGAGGAAAAACTTAATTGGCAAAGTATGAGGTGGTAAATTTAGAGTGTTTAAGTAATTGACTCTTTCTTTGAATATTATACCATGTTTAGGAATTAACTATTTAAAATATTAAAAGAAACATCTACGTTCATAAGTTTTGTAAACAATTAATACCCCAAAGATCTTGTTCCCAATGGTTATGACAAATCTACTACACTACTCACTGGCTCATTAAATTCTGTGTTAAGGGAAGGTGATTTTTTTAAGAATATTTTCTGGTTTACAGTGTCCTAGGAATAATGAGTGACTTGAAAAAAAAAAAAAAGTTTTTCCATGCAATAAAAGATCTTGAAAACAATTGTAATCTTGGTCTCTGACTTTTTTTTGCCTTCACAATTATGCTTAGTCACATAGGTAAAGGACATTTTTGTGCCACTTCATGTTTATTTGTCCTTTTCTAAAATGACATAACATCTTGTATACTGCTGCAGTAAAGTAGTCAGATTATTGCTAATTTTGCTATTTTTGGACAAAAGTGATAAATAACACTATAAATATTAGTAGTTTGGTTCAGTATAGCAAATCCTGCCCATAATTTTTTTTTTTTTGCATTATTAACATCAGAAAAATAAAGTAGGAACTTATCAAGCATGTATCAATGGTAAATTCAATGGTAAACAAAATGTGTTAGGAATAATTTATGTTTCACTTCAGTGGGTATTCGTGCAATTGCAAATGCTTGAGTTAGTCACTCAGTGAGTTACTGCAGTTCAGCTGACAAAGCAGCTGACCCTGAGTGAGCTCTGGTATTTTTGTAAATACAAAGTAAAACACTTACTTAGCTGTTAAGAGGATAATTTAATCTGTCCTGTTTTCATTTGCTGGTGGACAGACCTGGAGCACATAAATAGTCAGTGACAGGTGCTAGGGTAGGGAATGGTGATTTGTTAAGCTGCTATTATGTTAATATATCTTTTGTTCAGTAAAAATTGATTTAAAACAGTTTTCTAGTGTGATATAAATACCAATATAAATGGATGAGATGGCAGCAGAGTCTGGTAAAACATCTCCACCTACAGCCCCCAAGAGTTTGATCCTAGGAACTTTGTCAGTGCTCGTTTGCATAAGTTCCAGCAGAACCCTGTGTCTCTTTGTGGCACCGTGTAGTTTATAATGTGTGCGTGTATTTATTCAAGTGAAATGTGAACTTACGTAGTTATAACTTTCTAAAAATTTCTTTCTAGAAATCAAGACCAAAATTTTATGTGCTTTCTATGTTTCCATATCCTTCTGGAAAGCTTCACATGGGCCATGTTCGCGTCTACACCATCAGTGATGCAGTAGCTCGGTTCCAGAAAATGAGAGGGATGCAGGTAAGAAAAGATTGGCACTAGGACTGGATGGCTTTTTTGATGTTTTAATATCACAATTGTTTGGGAAATTGCCTTCATGGATTTTGGAAAATAGCAAAGGCTTAGCTGGAATGTATGCTACAAATTCATAAATAATGACCTGTAGAGCTTCAAATATTGAAATATGAGCATTTTTTTAAGAGCAGATGGTGTTCAGAACTCGGGGTTAAGAACAAATTGTTAGAAGCTATCTCAAATGATCCACCTGATGCTGCAACAGCTACCTTAATGTATTGATATATGGGACAGTGTCAATGAGGTGTGTGGGCCACACCGTTTCTGTGGGACCACGGCGGAGAAAAAAGCGTAGCTGGCAAGAGAAAACTGAGACACCACAGAAATCAGCTCCCTTCACCTCTCCCGCTCCTGATGAAAGGCTGATGTCTTTTGTCAGACTCGGAGGGTCATCCTGCTCCTCAGTGCCAGCTTGGAGGGAAACCCTTTCTCGTGACAGCTCTAAGTCAGATGAGCAGGGCACATCAAACTTTCAAGGCAAGAATCTAGGATGACACTCAGAAAGGAATTCTAACAGATGGGAGAGAAGGAGCAGCTCAAGAATATAGGAGTCAGAACCTTGAAAGAATACAAAGATGGTGAAATGGAGAAATAACTGTTAGTTTTTGGTTGTGGTGCTAAGGGCAATTTCCTTGCTCCAAGGGCTGCAGAACTAGTGTTTCCTGGATTTATCACCATCCATGATAGTTATTGTCAGGGTATTGTCACTGAATTATTCAGTGTGCTGCCTTCCCAAACGCTGTGTTTTATGCCAGTGATGAACATACTGTGCACTGAATATGTGCTGTAGCTTTACAGAAATGCATTCTCCTATTTTTAAAATTACAGGAAAAAGAAATAACTATATTAGTGTTTAAATGAGGAAGAAAAAACCCTGTCGGTTGTAATACTAATCTTTCTTAACTCGTCTGAATGACCAGAATTTACATCTCATTAAAAAAATTGAGCCAACTGTGCTGTTGAAGGGACTTTTGATTCTTGTGTGGTGTTAAGACCCCTGGAGATGTTATTTCAGGACATAGCTCGTCTCTCATCAGTAACAGTGGAGATATCCACTAAATATCTGTTCAGAGACATAAAAACATGCTTCCTCTTCTACCAGCTTAAATAAAGTGAAAATAATTTTCTATATCCCATAGGATGCCACGGGCGTTAGCTTTTGAATACAAGGGAAGTAAACATCTTTAGTAGAAACCTTTGGAGAAAATGAAAAGATAACATAATTACAGTTAAATACAAGAGCCACTATGAACACAAGTTTTTATTTCCACAGTTGCCTGTTTTTTCTAGAGACGTTTACATTCCATGTAAAAATGAAAATTACTTTGAAGGATATTAGGGCACATGTAGAACATGCTGAATTTCTGTAAATACATATATCTTCTGTTGTGTTTACCACTTTGAACATCTATTTATGACTAAAGGTGGACAGCCAAAGAATTTAACCTTCATGTGTGATTAAGAGACATTAAAGATCTCTCAAATTATTTTCTGAGTTTGTCAGACTAAGACCTATTGTGTTAGTAATGTACATCATTAACTTGCTGGAACTTATATTTACCTTAAAAAAACCTTTTCTTTATTAGCCGTGCTCATTTCAGTGGGAGGTATGGGGAAGTGTGTATAGCAGTATCACCAGAGTCATGTTGATATGGGGGCACTACATGGATTGAGCTGGTGGGTGGTGAAGTCCTGTTTGCTTTACCTGAAGATCTGCCCAGTGAAGCGTTTGTCGTGTTCCAGCACTCCTCAAGTATCTGTGGGCACTGCATGGGAAACAAACTCTGTCATGCACTTGGATGATTTGTGGAGTACATCTGTTGTCAGACAAGTTGTTTACATTCTAATTACTAAGATGAAGTTCGAAGTCTTTGCGTGGGAACTGCAAACCCTGTAGATTTCTTGGCATGAATGCAGTGAGCTAGTCTCTTTCGAATATGTGTTAAGGACAACATTTTTCTTGAAATGCAATTAAAACAATTTTTGTGTGTGGTGAGTTCTAGTCACAAATCTTATTACAAACATATTTCTTTAAAAATGCTATGAAGAAGTAATTTCTATATTTTAAATTACAATTTTATATCTATTAGTAGACCAATGCAGAACTAAACTCTGAAGTTTCTGATTGTTTTCTCTGTAAATTTACACGCATAAAATGTAAAAGTTTTGTAAGAAGTTGAGATTTCATTATCTGAGAGTGCTGTGGACAAATTATAGAGATATTCCTGATGATTTTCACCATGGCAGATTTCCAGTCTTCTGTTGCTTGGAGAACAAGTGTTTACCATTGCTTTATCATGCTATCATTTCCATGTCTTTGATAAAGAGTTTACGTGTTTACTTCATCATGAAGACCCAAAGCTTACAGCAGCCTTTGGAGATAGTGCTGGCTTCTGCTGTTTGAACATGATGGAAACTATTGCCAGCTGATTTTTAGGTGTAGGCATCCTTGGACATGTGCAGGCCTCTTCTCTGGACAAGATATGTTCATTATTTGTTTTTCTTTCCCCTTGCAGCTTAGAGAAAATAGTCTGTACAGAGGAGTGATGCTTGGAAGAATGGTCACTCCAGTGAGCAGAACTGATCCCTTAGTTGCATAAGGTTTAGAGACTGCTGTCAGAAGCAATCAGGTCAGCATTTGAGAAAGTGGGTGACTTTTTTCCTTTTCTTCTGCTCGTCTCTAGTGCTGGAGGGAGAAGCCGTATTTTCTGCTAGTTAGAGTCTGTGACCAACCCATCGAGGAGCTATTCTTTGGTCTTTGAAATTGCTTTCTTCCTGATTTTGATTTGTTTTGAACAGTTGAACTGTTCCTTCGTTCTTTGTGCCAACTTCTGACATGATGTTAGTATATATTCTTCTCCTCTTCCACCTCTCTTGTGTTTTTTGGTGCTTTTCAGAACAATGTGTTTAATCTCAGCCTTGTGTTTGATGTTGGCCAAGTAGAGCTAAGATGTAATGCCAAGTGCTGCGGGGAGACCATGGCATTTTAACTGGGGGTGCGCAAGATCCATTCCAGACCGAAGCAGCCGACCTATTGTTTAGACAAATGAATTTCCCAAACCTTTCAAATCCCTTCACGGTAGAGAAGTAAAATAGACAATAAACTTGAAATCATTTTCTAAACCACTGTGCGTGTTACATTCATCTCCATAGCAACGACATAAATAGATCTATCCTGGAGATTAATTTGAGGATATTTTTAATGTCTCTCTAAATTCAGGTTTCTGATTGAAACTCGAATTAGCATATTTCTTCAGCCCTTTAACTTCAGGAATGCTCTTGGTGGTTAAATTGAACTGCCTTTGGAATGTGATAAGTGAATACATGGTATGATATTTTTAATATACATGCTAGAATTGGGCAGAGGTGTGTGAGCAGATAACTCCTGCTAGTGCTGATGCTACAGGGAGAAAATGTCTGGAGGACCAGGCAGCCCTTCTGGGGAGCCTGCGACCAGCAGTGAAACTGTTCTTTGCACACCGCTTTGTTCCTGAGCGTGAGGAATGAGATGGTGCCTTGCTTTTGGCTGCTGATCTGTATCCAGGAGATCTTCAGAAGCCAAATTTTGTGAAAATTAATCAAGAGTAGTTTTTTTAATCTCACTTAATGTGCATCAGCTTGAGGTAGAAGAAGGTGTTAGTTGGGAAGCAAATGTAGGGCGTTTGTCTAAGCAAGCGGGGTTTAAATAAGAGAAAATATGTATTATACATGAAAAATTCTGGTTTATTTCACCATTTCTGTCCAGAGACAGTCGGCAGTAGTAGTGGTCAAAAAGAGCTGAGCAGCAGAAACTAATATTTTAGTATGTCCTGAAAAAATTCTGTTGAGATTTGTGGTTTGTGTAGAGCTTGCCTTTCTTTTTCTCTTTTATACCAATAGCTGTGCTCACTCGAGGAGGAAAGGAGAGGTGTGTTTCAACCAGGCATTGACAAGTGTTTCAGGTTCCAAATGAGATTTTCCACGTAACGCTTCTAATGGGAGCAAGTGGGGAGTTAGGAAATCTGGCTCTTCTATTTTCTGACACCGTGATATGAGGAACAAGAATCTGTCTGACTAGAGGGAAAATCTGTAACACAGCATGGTGTTCTGGTTTCTGTTAGATTTATACATAAAAAATGTGCTGTGCATGGACCCTCGCTGTGCTAGCTAGAATCCTAGCTGTCACAGGTTCATACCTTTGGGTTTGTTGTTGCATGGGCTGAGTCGTGGTGTACAGCAGGGTTAGTTTCAGCTCAGCATTGAAAACAAGAATGCTGAGGAGTCATAGCTTGTTACCTTTACACTGAATTGGTGCCTCAGGCACCTTTATAAACATGTCTATAAAATATTTTTTATGAAAGAATCCATTGAAGTCAGAGGATTGGAAGGTTTCGGCAAAGAAGAATAAAAAATAATTCAAACCAGTGACAAAAGGAGCTCTTATGCTTTGGAAACGAACAGTTTCTTAGCTCCTTGCATGGAGCTAGCTTATGAGATTGGAATTGCTGGGCTTGCTTTCTTATTGCTTGTTTGCTTATATGCCACCAAAGAACAACTTCTTT
Organism: Pterocles orientalis; assembly: GCA_011057875.1. Classification (NCBI taxonomy): domain Eukaryota; kingdom Metazoa; phylum Chordata; class Aves; order Pterocliformes; family Pteroclidae; genus Pterocles; species Pterocles orientalis. The sequence continues at coordinate 284,517 of WKFP01013524.1, read as the reverse complement.
ATATTTTCAGCGGTAAAAAATTTAATTTCTTACAACCTGTAAAATGTTACTCAATCATGTTTTGCTATTGTTAAGCTTGTGTAACTTTAAGCTCTTGAATTTATAGCACATTTGCAGGTATAAGAGATGGGACTGGTTTTATCAGGTGTCCAATATGTAACCGTGTTTAAACAACAGCATCTTCAGTACTGGCATTTCTTTCCCTGGTTATTAAACAGGTTTTTTTTGAATACACTGTGTTGCTAGATTATTTTTCTAAATAATTTGCATGTTAATAGAAAGATATTTACTTATTTCAACAGAAATTATCTATTATATTTTGTAGCAGACTTTTTTTGCACACTTATTTGTTTGTGGTCATTAAATACAATTTGTCAGTCTGCAGTCTATGTTTACAAAAGATACTTTAATAAAATTTGACTGAAACAGTTTTCCCCATCCTCTTCATTTTATCTGTTGGATTTAAGGTTGTCATGGGGTATTTTTAATCTTTTTTTTTTTTTTTCTTCAACCAATGAAATAACAAGTAGGCTACGCATCAGGTACAGTTACAAAACTGTTGGTTTAATCTGTTTTGTTTGCTTTCTTCTTCTCCTTTAGGATGAATATTTGATTCTCTTTAGCTAATTTTGGCCACTGCCGAAATTTACAAAGGATTGATTTTTGTCATGTTAACCTGGTATTGAAATAGTGGTGAGGATTTGTTGCAGGACACTTTAAGCTCCCTCTGACATCACATCGTAGATAGCAAGTATGCTTCATATTCGTCTTTTGAAACAGACCTAGCCGTAGCAGGCGTGTTTTGAAGAGGTTTGATTCTGACAAAGCAAATGCTGAAATGAAAACCACCAGTAATTATTTGGATGCAAGACGTTGTTCATTATTTAGCGGCTCACGTGTGGTGTTGGTGCCATTCCAGAAAGTTCTGTAAGACTGTTTTTCATGTTTGCTTACAGGTGATAAATCCCATGGGGTGGGATGCATTTGGTTTACCAGCAGAAAACGCTGCAGTTGAACATGGACTTCACCCTGCGAGCTGGACACAGAGGTAGTTTTGAATGGATTTAAGTAATATGGCATTTCCACTTTGAATACCTGTGCTGTGGCCCCCACAAACCAGCAAAACTGAGCAAAACCAGTGAAGGAGAATAAAGATGGTACAGCAAGAACCAGGGTTATTTGCCAGTGTTTTGTGAGACCGTGCAGATGGTTTGGTTTTGTCTTGTATACACAGCCATTGAAATTCAGGCAGAATACACTAGGGAATTTTAAAATTATTATTTAAGATGAGTATTCTGACATTGCCTTGCATTTCACCGTTAATGAGATATAGTGTTTATAGGTTAACTAGTCATTTTGATTTCTCAGAACTTTATAAGCACCTGATTTTAAATATGTTCGCATGCTAGAAATATTAATTTTTTTTTATTTATTTTGCAGTAATATTCAACACATGAGGGACCAGTTTGATGCACTGGGTCTATCTTTTACATGGGAAAGGGTAAGATTTTCTTTAAGGGATGTTGCTTTATTTTATTGTATGATGAAACATTGAAAAACATAGAATTTCACTTTTTTTTTTTCACTGGTCTCTGACAGTGACCAGTATAAGTTGTTAAAGTGTAAAATTACACTTTTCTAAACTGGGAAATTGAGCTTCTCTCAAGCCTCTTATCAAACTTCTCTCACTTTTGACATACGAACATATTCTGATAAGCTCAGGGTTTAAGAGAGAGCTTTTAAGTGCCTCAAGTAATAAATGTTATATTTTTAAGTCACTTTGAAAATAGTGTGATCTGAGGGAGAGATTTTTTTAAAAATAATAACCAAGAGAGAGAACATTTCTATTCTGAATGTTTTTCAGATGCAGGGAATAAAAAGCTGGAGTTTGAGGATGGAAGAAATGTCTCCGAGACATAAAAAGCACCTGGAACATTAAAAAAAATTGTGGTTATGTTTTGTTTTTAAGATAACCATTATTTAGGCATACCTGGTGATCAGATTGCTCAAAAATACCATCCCAGACAGCATAGCAGCCTGCTGCCACTTCTTTTAAACATGATTTCCAGGGGATTTAGACAATATAATTTCCAGAGATTTGTATCATTACCAACAAGGGATGGAGAGCATATGATTTTTCCTTTCTTTTGCTCAGGAGTGCTGTCAGGCTGAATGCATATCCCCAGCAAGCCGTCACTGCTGTATTATCCATATGTAACTTTCTTCTGGAAGGTAGCTCGTACTGCCAACATTTTTTAGTCTTCAATTCATGCTTGCCAAGCGACATGATTTTTTGCATAAGAGTAATGTTCCCCTTCTGCTCTGTACATTAAAAAAGATGAAATCTTTGGTAAATTTTCTCTGTGCAGATCTTTTTCTGCGTAGTTTGGAAGTCATCATTCTTGTGCGCTGCCTGAGCATGCATGAAGCTGGAACAGTAGACAGAGCATTATCTATTGAGTTTTCTTTTTATGCACATACCACTGATAATCAGTCACCCTACTTGTATCTAAATAAAAAAGGAAACTGTTCATACAATGCTACTTTTTTGTGGGAAAGATATTGGTGCTCTAGAAGGTAGGCACTGCATGACAATTCTGTTTGTAGCTAACAAAGCATGAAGCTGAGGGCCTTTGAAATACAGAATTTCAAATGAGTTTAGAAATGTAGTTTGGTCTAGCTCTAAACCTCTGAAAATCAAACAATTATACTTCCAGATGAGGTGGTGCATGCCCTTTAATACTGAAATAGGCAAATAGTAGACTGTTTAATGTTTCCAGATAGATTTTTGAAAAAATCTGTTCAGACTTTTCCTCCTTATCACCTTTTTGATAAGTATCAAGTGCAACATGGCTGCCTTCAGGATAGCATAAGACTGTGCTAGAAATAAAGTTATTGGTAATAAACTAGGAAATTACTTCTCTCTAGGCTGGTTATATGTTTTTCACAAAGCCTGGTGGATCTTACAAAAAATACTTTTATGCAGCCTGTAAATGTTACTTTTATTTAAAAGAAAATAGCCTTGAAAGTAGCTTGAAGATGTAACCTGCTTCTATAAAGTCAACCATCCAAATACCAGGTTTAGGTTTAGAGCTACATAACAAAGTGGTAAAAATGGAACAGATTTAGAGTAAATCAAAATTATAAAACAAGGCATTGGAAAATAAGTTTTTCTTTTATCAATGACCAGAATCTTCCATCCAGGTTGGGTTTCTTTTGGGTGGTTTTTGGTTTTTTGTTTTTTTTTAATATTTACTGAAGTGCTTTATGACATGGGTTCTGTATGTATGCTGTTACGTTAGTGCTCAGCTCACACATGAGAAGCAGAAAGTGACGGGTTTTGCCAGGGTGGAAGGGCTCCATTGCGCTATTTTGCAAACCCTTTTCTAAATTCTTTTCTGTGTTTTGCAGTTAAGCTGGTTCTGTTAATGCACTGCAAATCTCTGCCATGCTCATAAAATATAAATAGAAGCATTAACTTTCACCTTAATTTAAGCATGATAGCAGCCTAATGGAAACTTTTTACCAGGCGTTATTTATTTAATCAAGATCAGTAACTGACATACATGGAAAATTGTTTTTCACCATAAGTCTTAATGTGCTAATCGGTAGGAAAAAAAAAAAACAACACATTTTGAGATTGGCAAGAGATTGCTGGCTTGTCATCAGCAGCTCATTTCACTTGGTAATGATGTAATTTCTCTTTCTTCGTTAACTTCAAATGTGACTTGAAACCTTCGTGGTTATATAGTTAAATGATGAGTTTGAGTGTCTTTTTGTAGCCCAATGACCACACAACAAATTTTCTTCAGTGATAACAACCTGCTGCATTTATTTCTAAAAAAAAGAAAAAAAAAAAAGTTAACTCACAATTTGTCCGAGAGCATGGACATGAGGATCTATTCCCAGGAGTTCGCTTGTACTGTGTCCTGAACATGTTTGTTCAGATGGAGAAATGTCAGCTCTTTGTGTTTTGGTTAACACACAGCTGCTGCTCAGGACCAAAAGGACAAATCTCAGTCCATTTCACTGTTTTTGTTTGACAGCTCACTTCAGTTGTCTTGCCTGTTTGCCTGTTGCTCATGTAATCGGAATTGTACCCAAAGGGATTGTCTCCGATGTTACAGAAACAAAGCTCTGTAGTGGCATCACACTGGCAGAAGAACTCCCCTGTGTGGAGAAGCAGGGGAAGAAAAAAATTATTAAATGGATAGCATTTAGCTGGAGAGATGGAAATCAGCCTTTTGTAAAGTGTTTTTTTCAGTGTGCAGGGACTAAATCAAGCAACTGCTTTTCACAGCTGCATCTTTGCACGCTGTGCTGAAAACTTGCTCTTAAATGTCTCTTGCTGGTCTTGAAAGCCTCTTATGTGCACTTTTGAGGGTTGTCTATTCCAGGGTCATGTTAATTGTTCAAAGCAACATTTCAGCTCTACAATATAAAGTTGCAGAAAAATAGTGAAATCTTTATGCTAGTGTGTTTCAGATGTCATTGGAGTAGCAGAGGATATTGCTTCTGCCTTGCATAGTGGGAATTAGGTGCCAGGAAAGCCTGGGGAAAAGACATTTCACATTTTTATCTATTTCAGGTCGTTGATGACTATTTACAAACAGAACAGATTTTGAGTGGCTTGTTGCCAACGCTGTAACTCTAAAATAAAGAGAATATCTTGTTGATTTGAAGTTCAGTGTAAGGAGTCATCTTCCACTCCACTAAGTACAGATGTCAAAGTTTGTAGAAATGTTTCTGTTTTAAACAAGTGCAAATTAAACAGGAAAGGTGGTGAAATGTGATGTGTTTATTGTTACGTATTTATGATGTAATTAGAGCTTAAATACTGAGCGACACAGTTCTTTTCACTTTGGCCAAACTTTAAAATGTGTGGGTGAAAGTGTCTTTGTGTCCATTGTGCCAGTAAAACACTGCATAAAGAAAGCTGGGAGTCTGTAATCATGTCATCCGGCAGTCGTCTTTACATATTGAGATGTTGATTTGAAAAGCAGTTTGCTTTTTTTAAGAAATAACTTTTAAAATATAGACCTTTGTAAGCAGATGATAAGTTGGTTTTAATTATTAGAGTTAACTAAAAACTTGTAAAATGTTTGCAGGTTTAAAAAAAAGCCATCCACTGTATTGTTACCTGCTGTTCTCTTCTCTCCTTTTCCTTTTTCTTATGTTGTCTTTTTTTTCTCTTTGTTTCTTTCTTAACAGTCTCTTTTACTTGTGACTTCTTTCACAACTTTTTTTTTTATCTTATATTATACACTTCTGAGTTAATTACTGACATTAAAACACTAAGAAAATGCTAAGAATAGCTTCAGGAATTTTTATTTTACTTTATTTCTGCAGGAAATAACCACTTGCTTACCAGACTACTACAAATGGACGCAGTATCTCTTTCTTAAGCTTTTTGAAGCTGGGATGGTGTATCAAAAAGAGGTAGGGACAGTAAGATAATAAGGTAGCAACTATGTTGCTTATTTATTTCTGTGATTCTATTATTCTTATTTTATGGCTTTAATATAGAATTTTCTAGATTAACTTCCCTCTCATGAAAAAGTGTAAGATAATGTGATTGTGAGGAGTCTCTTCAGCAGTGAGATTATTTAGCTGTATAACAGCACTGTGATGCTGTCTCAGAACTGGTAGGATTGTGTAGGATAATTGGAGATTCTGCGCCTAACTGGCCAATTCGTGGACCCTGCCTGTGATCCCTAAAATATTACAGGAATGTTAGGTGTTATAAGACTATGACAGCTGTTTATCTGTTAGCAGTGCATTAAGAAATTTTTGACCTTATAATATTTTGTATATAACATGTATTAGGCTATCTGGAAACGGAAGGGTTCACTGAACTTCTTAAGCAGGAGGTGAAACAAGGATGTTAAATGAGTATCCCAAAGAACTCTGTATAGCCAAGGCAATGCAGTTCCAAAATACCTGAACAGCTGTGCTTCAACAAAGCTGCATTTTAATTAATGTTTCTAACTTCAAATGGAAACTAAGATTTCTTACATATGCTTTGACATTTCATTTGTATTCTATAGAAGCCAGGAAACACCACAAGATACAGTTAGGGATGTATTCTAATTATTCTCTGAACACAGAGAAGGAGGTTGGTGGTAAAAGGTAGCATTTGCAACATCCGGCTGTTACTGAGCTAATTCTCCTGTTTCCATAGGCAAGATTTATTTAGAGCTCGTAAATAACAACCAGCAAAAAGACTGTATACTTGATAGGTCCTAGCATGCTGGGTTTGTTTTTCTTTTCCTTTTTTTCCCGTAATTATTTTCTGTGTTTGTGATTAAAAAAGGTAAAGCTCTATCTTTGCCATAATAAACTTATTTTTATCTGTAAATTTGTTTTCTTGACAAGTGATCCCAGGTGAATCTGAAAAGCACATGGCTTGCTGCTTCGTTAGAAGCAAGCAGTGATGATATTCAAAAACAAATTTTGCCTGCAGGCTCCTAGCACTGTGGTGTCCTGGAGATGTTTGGGTACCCAGGATTGGACCTGCTTCCCTCTTAAGAGCCAACGATCAGTTTCAGGACTTAAATCAGCATCTGTCGACCTGCAGGGGATGTAATCTCTGGTGGATGTAAACCAGTTGCATTTTGAGTCTCTTCAGTCAGTCATATACACTTAAAGCAGACATTTATCCCATGTCATCAGCCTACGTGTGATATGTGTTAAGCAGTATTTCTGCACAGCATGAAGTCTTCTGTCTTACCATTTCATTTCGTGTAAAAGGAGATAATTTGTAGCTGTACTGTGGCAGTAAGAATCATAAATGAAGAGCGTTAGTCTAGATAATGCTCTGTGCCAGGAGTGTGTGTCTGTCTAGAAATTACCCTGGTAGAGAGACACAGACTTGGTGTGTCTGGGAGCTGGAATTAGTGAGAATTAACAATGTCTGTTATCTTTTTCTTCCTGCAACTTCTTTAGGCCTTGGTTAATTGGGATCCGGTGGATCAGACTGTTCTGGCTAATGAACAGGTGGATGACAATGGCTGTTCATGGCGTTCAGGAGCAAAAGTGGAACAGAAATACCTCAAACAGTGGTTTATCAAAACTACTGCTTATGCAAAGGTATGAGAATACAGTTCTTGGAAATTATGGTAGCACTTAAGAGGCGACTTTTTATCCAGAGATATTAATCAAGCTGACTGTGGTCTTTTATAGATGTGTGTTTGTGTAATATAGAATAACATATGTAATCTATCCCTATGTATGTGTGTATATAAAAATGATCATCCCTGAAGTCTTTCTGTTCACGTCTTTAGGAATTCTAAGTAATTGGTGTGGGATTAAGTTTTGAAGAAATCCAAAAGCATAAATTAGAGGTGAATGAATTAATTCTGTGTTCATACATTGTCATCCCATATTTACTATCAAGTGCTTTTCTTAATATTTTCAGCACAGTTTCAGCTGTGCAATCTTTTGAACTAGAAACTTGTTCACCTAGTCAACCTGTTGGATTTAGGGCGTGATATAAGCAATGGAGTACAGCCTGTCACCTTGCATTCATTTCCTCATATGTCTGAACCATAGTTCTTCATGATTAACTGCTCTTTATTGAAGGGCCTCTGGACCTTCTGTTATACTTTACTTCATACTCTGTGATTATCTGTAATTTAAAAAACATTTTCAAGTTATTTGAACATTCTTTTTTGTTATGAGCTCAAGTTGTGATTGTGATGGCACAGGACAGCTTCCACACCTGGGAATTCTTCAGCAAAATTTTTGGCTTTATGCTCTCTGAGATGAAAGTATCGACTTCTTTTGTCTGGGTGGAACTCGTGTATCCACAGGACCTCCCCATCTTTCCCCCAAAGATGTCACCTCAGGAAACAACCATATCCCCTCCCTACATGAAGGGCACAAGTGAAAAAAACCCTTGCTCTTGAACATCTTGGTGGTATCGTGAATGAGAGCTGCTGCTGCTTTTCATTTGGGAAGAACATTTATATGAACCTCTACAAAACTTGTAAGCACTGCTGCGGAGGACAGCTGAGCACTCTACAGATGTCTGTAAAGGTTTCCCAGAATTTTGTTCCATGCATGGTTGGTGTTCTGTAGGGTCAATGCAAGCTGATACAACCAGGTCAATGAATGGTGCCACACTGCTTCCAGCTCAAGTGCTTTGGCAGGCGTTGACTTCCTGTGCTCCCACTTCTTGTACAGTGACAGATGCTACCAAGTCTCAGCAGGTGGTTTAGATTTGCAGTTTTACTCACCTTCCACTGACTTCCAGTCTTGTTGCTGTGGTTCTGGCACATTTTCTGGAACAGTCTCACTCTGCTTCTTTTGGCAAGGGCTTTAGATACTTGGATGTAAAGGGGAAAATTTTTTTTTTTCCCAAAAAAACCTTCAGATAGGACTAGCAGATTACCAGGCTCTGCTATTATAACCTCAATATCTGATATTAAATGGATTTCATACTTTGGAAGATTAAGATAAATAAATGACCTTTTTTGGTACTTAATTATTTTTTTCGAGTTGTAAGAGGCTAGCTAACATAGCATGCTGTGTCCTACTTTCTGAAGAAGTCTGTTTTGACCATACAACTCTGAATAGTCCGTAAACTGCAAGCTGCAATTAAGACAGTCCATCGAAGGGAGACTGTCTCTGAGCTAACGCGGACAAGTTCTTCGGTCTCTTAGAGACTCTGTGCCCACACTGACATCACCAGGAAGCTTCCCAATAGCATTTTGACAGAAGCCAAATTACAGATCTTAAATGCTACAGCTTTGGCTCCTCTTTCTGAATATCTTGGCTAATTATCCTCAGACCTCAATGTTGTACACATTTCTTCATCCCTTATAGTAGTCATCCCAGCACTTCTAAAGGAGTGGGTAAGACCTTGAAGTGATTTGTGTGGCTAGATTTCTCTTATCCACTGAAGTTTCACCACTTTTTATTTTGAAATTAGAAAATAGGAGGCACAAAGAGATTTTCTGGTAGTAATTTACTCCTTTCAGCTTTTGGGAAAGATTTGTATTTTTTTCCCCGCTTGGGCTACTTTTAGACTTAGAGGGTTACTATCCTTTAAGTGTGTTCTTCTTCTCCCACTCTTCTTTCTCCAGTGAGACCTTAGTCTGGTTTTGGTATCTCATGGGAAAGCCATTTGACTCTTGTCATCTTTTGCTTGCACCTTCCATGGTGACTGTTATTTCTTCTGCAAAGTTTACAGAAACTCCAGACCAAATGTCCAAAAGCTCCACATTCCTTGCCCTTTTTCTGCAACAAGACTCTTTGCAAATCTGTTCCCTATTCCTTCCGGAAGTTATCCCTGATTTTTCTTTAAGTTGACATAGGGGAAAAGTATGTTGAAAAAAAAATTATTTCTGCGAAGCAACTCCTTTCCTGTGTGGCTTAGAGGAAAATGTAAGTCTCTCTTTCAGAACCATATTTCATACACAAGGTTCCATTTAAAATACATTCCATGAATCTGCTATCCCTTAAATTCTTCATGTAAATTACCAGCTAGCAATAATGGCTGAATATGTATGCATACAACTTGTTTTCTACTTGGAACATCCACAAATTATTTGTTGTAACTTTTCAACCTATTTATACTGCATATTGATGATCTTTCTAGTCATCTGTGTTCCTCTTCCACCCATTTATTATTTTATGTTTTCTCCTGTTTCTCACAACTTCAATAAAAATAATTACTTGGAAGGGTAACCTTCATCTGCAATGCTTAAGTTACTAGTTGAATGCCAACAGGCAGTTATGTGATCAGCAACGCGCTGTGAAATCATCTCATATGTTACAGAAGTCTTGTGTTCAGAAGAACCATCTTCTGTGGGTTTCCTTTGATTTCTTTATTGTTACTGCCCCAGCTCATAGTCCTTTCTTGAAATAAAAAATGCAGACGAACCAAGAAGTGCTTGCTCACGTGGCAGTTTACCCTTGGCAAAGAGTTTTTTTCAAAGGGCAAAAATATTGACCATGCTTTAAACACTTGAAAGCATTTTGGTTATGTAAAGTAATAAAGTCATCATGACCTATTTTTTTAACTGTGAAGAATGTATGAAATGGTCTAGCAGCTTTAGGGATTTTAAAGAACATTTTAATTGTCATTTTCCTTTTGACAGATTTCTTTGATAAAAGTGTAATACCTTAACTGGTGGCATTACTATTCAAATTGTTGTCTGTGTATTTAAGATGTTTAAGCTAAAAAATTTAGTTGCTACGGTTACCCAGCTGAATCTGTAGGCAGATTCATCGGAAATATCTATCTGCAAATGTTAGTATTTTCTGTCTGTACTCTTAGGGTTTTTATGCACAGTCAACTGAGTCCTCAAATGAGAATCTGTAAGGTTGGTCTTTGCATAGTCCCTGTTCTTCCTAAATTAATTTTATACAATACTTTTTTTGTATTTTGTTTTTCAAAAATCACCCACATAACAAAAAACCCCTCTTTTTTGAACAAAATAAAATGGAGGCAACTTTGCACCTTCACCTATTACCTTAAATCATCTCCCTTTTTTGCACAGTGTGTATATGTATATATATATATATATATGTTTAATTTAAATACTGGGGAAAGTGACAGGGCCTACAGAATTCTGCCACTCTCATTTACAGTTGCCATACAGACAAGTAGTACTCTTTTAAAATTTTTTTTTGTAGTTCACTTTTTTCTGTGTTGTTGTTCCTTTTTAATATATGTTTTCAGTATACTTCACACATGGGAAATAACAGTCAGGAGTGACCTACGACAGCACAGCAGGAACCACAGAAGGTGGAAAAAAAACCAAAATGAAATACCAGCAGAGGCTTTGCTGCACAATCACAGCTGGAAATGTGCATTAGAGCACAAAATAAAACAGTGGGCAGCCTAACTTTAATTTCCTCTACTTTAGTTAATGTATTAAGTTGTATTAAATGATTTTGTGTAATCTTTAGTTTATATTTGGTTACTCTTTTGGGAGCTTGATCAAATAAAATAAATAATTGCTTTTTAATCCAAACATCTTGAATATTTCTTTGACTCTTCCTCAGAAGCAAACTTTCCATTTTAATATTTTAATTTAGTAGAAGACAATTTTATTTTGCTAATGAATCGAATGATTTTTAAATGAAGCCTCTTGCTGATCTTTTTATTTTAGTCTTGTTAGGTTGCAAATTTGTCAAACTTCATTAAAATGTCTGTTGAAAAAATAGTAAGTGTTTGGCTTTATAGCTTTTATTTAGATGTTTAGCATTATTTCACTTACTGTCATGGAAGAGTTGGAATCCTCTCGCTAAGTATGAAATTAGTGGCAGGCTTGGATCATACTAAGAATTTTAGTTGCGGAAGTCAGAGACTGAATTTTTTTAGGTTCTCAGCAGAATCCTCCCTCTTTGAACTACAAGCAGGAGCAGGACTTTTGGAGTTGAGATACTCTTGGATATTATAAAGCAGTTCTGTTCTTTGATTTTATGTACTTTTTTCAGTCTGAAGATCGCTAAACTAAAGTTCTGTTTCTCTATGAATCTTCAACAGACTAAACAGCTGGATATGTGAGATCAGTTTTCCACTTTCAGATGCTTTACTTCTAGTTTCAGACTAGTTTAATAATATGAAATATGAAAAATAGGCAGCGGGAAGCTCTATTTTACGATTTTAAGTCAGAGCTTGAAAGTGTTAGGACATGGAGATGGCAGTCAGACAGAAGACATTTACAAGCTATTGTCCAGAACAACGGATCTAAATGGGGCTTCATCCCTGCCAGCACATCTCCTATGTGTCAGCAGTCTTGCTCAACTCATGAGGTCACTTACGTTTCCCACAATTTACTCCCCCTGGGAATACTTTGTGTTGGTTTTTGTCTGAGGGTTTTGTTCTGTGTTTCAGGTTCAGTCCATACAAAAGGAAGGCCTCTTTTAATAATGACAGGATCTCTGGAGGCATCACACTTCTGGCTTGCCCCATGTTAATTCTCTTCTCAAAGAGATGAATTTGGGGCGGCAGCAGCAGTATCAAACCACCTCTTCTTCTGTTTTTACTAGCACCTTTTAATTTTGCTGTTAGTTATAATTAAACACGTACTCTTAATTTTTATGCTTACAAAAGCTGAGTGTTCTAATTCTTTCTTTTCCTGCATCAGGCAATGTTTGATGCTTTAGCCGACCTCCCCGAGTGGTACGGTATAAAAGAAATGCAAGCCAATTGGATCGGCGACTGTGTCGGATGCTGTCTTGACTTCCTGCTGAAGGTGAGTCAGAAATGTCAGTGCTGCTGTCTTGGTTGGGCTAATCGCAACCCCTGACATTCGTGGAGGGAATAGATTTTCAGATCTGGAAAATGACTTCTTATTTTAAAATACTGAATTTTTGGAAACCTCAGATTGAGACAGTTTAAACTTTCTTACTACCTCTGAATTGCACACTGCTAGAAGGTGTGTTTTTGTATTTAAGTTGGTTTTGTCAATTGTTTCTGAAAACGTGTATCAACTCACCACAGGAAGGACATTGAGGTGCTGGAGTGGGTCCAGGGAAGGGCAACGAAGCTGGTGAAGGGTCTGGAGCACAGGTCTGACGAGGAGCGGCTGAGGGAGCTGGGGTTGGTTAGTCTGGAGAAGAGGAGGCTGAGAGGAGACCTCATCACTCTCTACAACTACCTGAAAGGAGGGTGTAGTGAGGTGGGCACTGGCCTCTTCTCTAAAGTAACAGGAGATAGGACAAGAGGAAATGGCCTCAATTTGCACCAGGGGAGGTTTAGGCTGGATATTAGAAAAAATTTCTTCACTGAAAGAGTGATCAGGCATTGGAACAGGCTGCCCAGGGAAGTGGTGGAGTCACCATCCCTGGAGGTGTTCAAGAAACGTGTAGACGTGGTGCTTAGGGCCATGGTTTAGGGAGTTAGGTGGTGTTGGGTTGGACTTGATGATCCTTGAGGTCTTTTCCAACCTTAATGATTCTATGATTCTGTGAATTCCTGTTGCAGAAACATCTCCTAAGAACCCCATGTGCTCCACAGTTAATTGACCTAAAATACCGAGCCTGTTGATAGTTCTGGGAGATAATTCTTAAGCAGTCTTCTGGGTTTCTTGATTTAATTCTATGTCCAGTTACTTTCATGTTATGCCACCTTTTACAGTTTCATTCCTGTACATAAGTTGCAGCATCAACTTCATCAGGAAGTGTGGTGGAAAGCCTGGTAGATGAGAAAATCTTAAATTCTCTTTAGATTTCAGAGGGAACATCTCATTTCCATTTCTGGGAAATAGGGCATGCATATTAAAAGGGAATAGAAAGATTCCAGGTTACTGAACCAGGGATTGAATCTAGCTCAGTAGCACAATGTCATATTACATATGATTTTAGAATAACAATATTTTATATATATTTGGATAAACTGAGGTAAGATTGTAAAGCAACTTTCTCAAGACCTTAAAATAAATTTTGTCAAGATTTGATTCTGGAAACTCCCTATAGTGGGAATGCATCTGACTCTGATATTCAGAATTGTGTATTCCTGCAGGGTGATGTGTATTTGTTAGCTGCATAAAAAGAAAAAGGGAATCTAATACCACTGCACTTCCAATGGAGAAAAAAATAAATTCCTTGGGGATATTTTCTGCTCTTTTTCAGGTTAATGGTGAAGTAACAGAAGAGAAGCTAGCAGCTTACACCTATACGCCTGAAGCCATTTATGGAGCTTCCCATTTATACATCTTCCCGACGCACAGACTGCTGCATGGGAATAGCAGTCTGAAGGAAGCCTTTCAGAGGGAGTTCATCCCAGGGAAAGGTGATATTTTGCTCATCTGTAGAAGTGTAACAATTTTAGAGAATGATCTTTAGAGAATGGGTGTCACGCTGAGCATGAGCTGTTCCTGTTAAGACGGAACAGGTTTTTTATTCTTTGCAGATGTCAAACAGGATCGCATCAGCCTGTCCTGGCTTCAGACACCGTCACAGCAGCTACAGTAGAATTCTTCCTTCTATAATGGCCGTAAAATTTCATAGCTCTGTGTAAAAGCAACAGAGCAGATTCTCTAATTTGTGTTGATTGGTTTCCTGAAGGCTCCTGCCACCAATTCTGTCTCTATTTAACATCCCTGGCCTACTATTTTTCTTGTTCTTTGGAAAACCTGAGAATTATAAGAGTAAATACAAAGTATACAGAGTATTTCTTTTCTTTCCAGTTCAGGCTGGTAGTGTTCAGTATTTACAACATATGGCTTCATTGTCTCTATAACATCAAATATGAGCAGCAGTGAAGCAGGAATCTTGTGGGAAATTGGTTGAACAGAACCTGCTTTATTTTTGAATGCTTTATTTCTATAACCTTAATATAGTTTACTTGCTAGCAGAAAAAAAATGGAGCCTGAATGTGTTGAGTATGTAGAGCCCTTGACTCAGTGCTGAGTAAAGCTTGGAGAATTTATATTAAGGAACTTACTATTTGTTTATTATAGTCCAAATCTTACTCTGTTTTTATTCAGGTGTTTATGTTTTCTAACAAGGAAAATTTATCAGTCAGACTTGCTGAAGATTTTAATTCATTTGCACTTTTTAGAAATGTGATTAGGCTTTTCATTTTCTTTGTTATTTAAACAAAATTCTAATTTAAATTTCATGCATGTTTAAGATAAACAGTTTTAAAAGTAAGTGAAGTTCTTAGCATATTTTCTGTCATATTTTACTTACCATGATCGTTACATTTGTTTTCAGATTCGCTTACTTCAGTGACAGCTGTGAATTTGCTTACCGGTCAGGAGATTCCTGTAGTCATCTCGGCAAAAAACAATTTTGAGAATTTTATTGATGCTAAAATAGGTACGTGACATTTAACGTGTCAGTGAAATAGTATGGTTTTCGATTGCTGTGCTGGAGCACCAGCTACTGTTGAGGCAAATACTTCTTTCCTGCCCTGGAGCTGTTACTTGCTTTTCTACACCACTGCCAACGTTGGCTGTTCCTGCACCACAACTGGACTGAATCAAGCCAGCTGACACTGCAGAAATGTCTTGGATGACTGTCACAAGGTTGATGGAAATTATCCACTTGGGGTGTATACCCTGCTTGCAACATGCCCGCATCTTACTCTTTAGGAATAGATCTGTTTTGGAGAACCAGAACCTTTGCTCGTGTAAGACAGACCAAATAATTGAGATACCTCATCTTATTTTTCATTAAAAGCTTCCAGCTTGCTCACAGCTACATACCTTGGCCTGATGGCTGTTGGAAATAGCCCCGCTCTTCCCAGGAACATCTGGGTGCCAGCTTTTGAGCTTTGCGAATGTACGTTAATAACATCATCTGTTCAAAAGAAGGAAGACCAAAGAGAAGCGCCTGCTTTTCTTCCCTTTGTAGAGCACATTGTGAAGCTGCCTGCTGCAAGGCTTTCTGGCAAATTAAGAGACATACATTATTCTATAATAGGGCCTTGAAATGGCAAGAGCACGCATCTGCTGGAGAGATAAAACAGCGATTCTGTATTTTGCTAGTTAGGGAGTTATTTGTCCCAGGCAGTTTTGCTAGGTTTTCTTTAGTTATCTGCTTCCACACTTTCGTATATTGACAGAGTTAAGGTATAGCAGGCATTTCATTGCCCGAACAAAGATGGTTTTTAACTGGTTTTGAATTAAGTTGTTTGTATGTTAATAATTCTAGCGTGCTCAGCAATATTTTGAGAGTTTTTGTCTGTAGTTTTCACCAACTTAATGCTGGAATTGGCTTGTTGAAACAAATCTCTTTGCCTTTTAAAGGTGACAGCAATTGTGCAAGATTGTTCAGAATATGAAATAAATTATCACCAACAGGGAAAAAATATGCAGAAAGATGTATCTCCCTGTGAAAGTAATAAATCCCTTAGCATCTCAGTGTTATTTCAGAATACAAGAAATTTCTTAACTTGCCCTGAAAGGCAGTCCTCCAAAGTAGAATATAGTGTCTTTCAAAATACCTGCAGCAAGATCAGAGGGAAGATGTCATCATCTATCAATAGGAGTCAGAAATATTTAAAGAAGATGTGTCAATTTGTGGTGCTGGTAAATCGCTATAATAAAAATAAGTCTCCGTGGCTTAGAAGAGGACCTTATGATCAAGATGTGTGATTGACCCAAAATAATAAGATGCAAAGGGAAAGATGGCATCAGGGGCTTTAGATACTGGGACTTCTGTGACTGGCTTGAGCAGCAGTCGGAATTTCTTTCAGGAGCTATATTCTGAATAGAAAACTGATGTTATTTGCATTGTTTGCCTGAGATTGTAAACAAATCACCTCTTTCGTAATAAGCTAAAGGGATAGTGATGTTAGAGACTCTTGTGTTGTGGTACATTTTAATAGACTATGAAAATAAAGAGAGATTAAATTTACTATTGAAACAAGGGGACTACTTAGGGTGTTTACTATTTGTTTCTCATATTAGCAAATAGAATTTAAATTTGTATTATTTAAATATATTTAGATAATATAATTGTATTGAAAATTTAATTGTTTATCTAAATTTTGTAGCTTTACTTTTAGGCTTTTTCTGAACCATCTAATTTTCAGTCTTTTGGATTACAGAGAAACTGAGAAAATGTGTTTGTAATTATTACTGCTTGAATTTCACTGCTTAAAGAACATAAAACATTTTTATTCTTGGATTTTTAGACTCCTTTGGGCAAACGTAAGTCATTATAAAGAGAGTGTCACAGAAGTAAAACGTCTTATCCTCAAATTGATGATTAATATCCATGTTAGTCAATCCCAGAACTGATTTTTTTTTTTTAAATTTTATTTTTCCCCACCCCCTAGGAATACCTAGTACAAGTGCAGAAGATGCTGCAGTAGCTAAGAATCTGGGCATTTCTTTTACTGAAGTCACTGAAACATTGCCAAATGGTTTGGAGAAAATTATTAATTCTGGGGAGGTGGGTATACAAGTGTGGAGTTCTTTCCAACTCTGCAAACTAAATCTGTTTTCTCAAGAGTGCCAAATAATTTGTACGTTTAAAGGCTTTTTATTGTTTTTTTAAGAATCAAGCCAGGCTTACGCTACCAAATTTCTAGGAATAATTTAATGATCAAATACATTGTTTTTTCTGTAGCAATAAAAAGACGTTCTTTTTCCTTTTGTGCAGGAGAAGAAGCTACAGTACTGGTCTGAGTTTTACAATGGAAACCGAATAGTTGATCCTATGTTAAAAGTTGATTCTTATTTTATCATCTCGATACACTTTTAAGCTAAATATTAGTGTATTAGTCCTTTTTCCACATATTCATTGAAGTGTGATGTAAGCCTTTCTGGTAACATCTGTCAACAAGTGACATAGAAATCTTTATCACTCTTGAAAAACTGTGTTTTGTAGCAGACACAAAGCTCATACTCTGTTCCGTGACAGGTCGGGTCTAAGGGGTTCAGGTGTATCTGAAAGCAAGAATGAACGTAGGAGCGAGGAAGCTGTTTCCCCATCCACATTCTCTGTCTTGTGCTGGTGATATTGTGGAAATTTCAGCATACAGCAGTTGATTAAAATATCAGCAGCAAATGCAAATATCTGCCAGTCAAGGCTGAAGGAGTTTACAGGGGTCTTGCTCAGCCTTGTTCTATTCAGACCATCAGGAAGATTTCCCTTGGAGTAAGAGGGTTTAAATGAATCAAGTAACTGGTGTGTGAATAATCTCTTGGGTAGAAGGATGTTAAGCAGTGGGAAGGGGAAAGTTAATATGAGGCTCATAAACTTTGACTCTCTGAAATTGCATTTTTGTGACTTTTTTGTCTGTTTGTGCATTTTTACTGACAGCAATATAATATTTTTCTTCTTCTGCTTCTCTTTTAAAATTAGATCACAGGCATGACTCGGCAGGAGGCTTTAAGAGCTATTACCCAGCAAGCCAAAAATAAAGGAATAGGTGGAGATCTAACAAGTGACAAATTAAAAGACTGGTTGATATCTCGCCAGCGGTACTGGGGAACACCCATTCCTATCATTCACTGCCCGACATGTGGCACTGTCCCCGTACCTTATGAAGAGTTACCTGTGGTTTTGCCCAATGTCGCCACCTTCACAGGAAAGGGGGCCTCACCCCTAGAAACTGCTCTGGAATGGGTGAACTGCTCCTGTCCCAGGTAAGGTGGTGCTGTGCCAGTGCCCATTTATTATGTATCTTTATTATGCATGTACATACTCTTAAATTTACATACATTCATAAATTTCATACCTTTGTTATATATAGCCAGTGGTATTTATACGCAAGTATGTCACAAGTTGCAGAGTTTTATTTATATTAGAATAATCCCATTGCTTTAACAGTGAAAGTTTTAAAGAGGGTTCATTTACAACAAATGAAAGTTGATTAAATGTGATTGTTCGCTCCTGCAAGCAAATAATTTATATTCAGGGAGAAACTAGCAGAAAGTAACCTAAGCATCTAAATTTTATTTTAAAAGTGTTTCTCAAGGCTGTCAGTGTAACTCCAAGCAAAAATTGATTTGCCATAACTACAAATTAAAATTCTGCAGTGATTTGCTACATGTCAGTGAAAGCTGAGATTAAGCTAAATTCATTTTTTCTAGAGGTGGTAAGTGGAACCTGCAAAGTTATTATTTTGTTTTGGGAGGGAGAGGGAACAAGAGCAGGCCCTGTGGCTGGCGTTGGACTTTTTCTGGACACGTCACCCTTCAGACTGTTCAGACCTGTTCACTTTTTAATCTAAATGTCTTTGCGGCTGTTCTGTACATGGTTGTGCTTTCCCAAGCTTATCACTTATATCTAAAAATATCTCTTGTCCATCTCCCTTGCTCAGGTGTAAGGCAGCAGCACGGCGAGAAGTCGATACCATGGATACATTTGTCGATTCCGCCTGGTACTACCTGAGGTACACGGACCCGCGCAACACGGAGAGGTGAGAGCTGCGGGCGTCAGGCCATTGATGGCACCTTCCTTTTGCTCATTTTGAATTACGGCAACTCTTGCTCCTTCCTTGTGCGTGAAGGAGCATCACAGCGAGCTCCTGCCGTGCTGGCACTTCAGCTAGATGCATAATTAATGAAAGGAGAAGATAGATGTCGTTATTTAGCTGTTTTTCTGCTTCATTGTCTGCCTGTGGTAGCACTGCTGATGGCACTGGTTTTTACACTCTACTGTGTAGTCTGAGGAAGATGAAAGAGTTGCGTTTTTTAGATGTTGGTACAACTCGTAGGGCTGTTTGGGGATGGATTTATTTGTTGCCCAGAGCATCCTGCATAGCAAGTGATTTAATATAGCCGGGCCAATTATTAGTTTTTTAATATATATTGGCAGCACCACTTTAGTTAAACTAAATAAATATCTTCTGTGAACACTTTTATTTCACATTCATTTTAATGATTTTTAGTGATGCTGTGAATTTATTATTATTAAGTTGTGCAGACTGCTTCCTCTCCAGTGACAGTTTAAAATCTTTTTTGGGCATGGTCAAAAGGGACTTTTCTAGGAGTTGGAGATTAAATGGTCAGATGTAACAGTGTTGAAGTAACAGCTTAGTGTAGCTAGACCTGGTTTATATTGAAATAACATTTTTATGGACTTCAGCACTAGATCACTACCTCCATTTCATTTATTTATTTGGAGTTTTTTAGCTGAGCTGGGTATATGTAAATGCTTTACTTCCCTAAGTCATATTTCACAGGTCTAGAATTTGGGAGAATTAGTCTGCTGATTTTGGAGCCCTGTGAAGAAATTAATTTTTATTTGTTCCACTAAAGACATGAATTCCAGAGATGTGATTTGCTTCTGGCTCATCTGCAAGGAAACAAGTGTTGCTATTAAAAAAATTATAGATGGAATAGTCAAACAAGCTGAAAAAACAAGTAAATTTGTTAGAATGGAGCCATAAAGCATACATTAAAGAAGAACACACATACAAATGTTATTTTGAAGGCAGGAGCCCATTATGGGAGACATAACTATTTAATGAAGTGGTAAGCAACGCTAGGACGCTATGCAGGTGACCTCCAATAACACAATAAATATGCTTTAAATTACAAATTTACTGTAAATTCGTAGAGCATCCTCCAGTTGGAGTATGATGACCCATACAACTCTTCAAAATGTTTTGCAACCTCATAGTGAACTCCTTCATTGCCCCCTAATGGCAACAATGCAAAACTCCAATTAAAAAAAAAAAAAACACTTTTTGAGTAGGCATGTTTTCTCTTTCACTGTAATAGATTTGTATGTGAAAGTGCATAAATACTAAAAAATTTAAAGGCTAGCCACAGGGTATTTATTAAAAAATCATTTAAAGAGCAAGCAAAGATTTTCATCACTTTCTCAGATAAAGCATGTGAAATCTTGGTTGCTTCCCTATAATGTATGAAAATAATATTTTTGTAGATCTGCTTTTCAGAGGCAATTAAAAATTTGTCTGTAATTTAATCAGCATATAACTTAAAAATTAGAGGTCTGATAGCAAAATAAAAGTTTCATTACACATGTGAAGCTCTCAGTAAATAGTGGTGTCTAGTCAAGTATGATGAGCTACTTCAGCAGAGCTGATTGTTCTTTCCATATTGTATTTTTTCCTATAATTCTGTTTTTTTTTCAGGCCCTTTAATAGTGACTTAGCAGACTACTGGATGCCTGTGGATTTGTACATCGGAGGAAAGGAGCACGCAGTTATGCACTTATTCTATGCAAGGTTTTTCAGCCACTTTTGCCATGACCTGAAGATGTCAAAACACAAGTAAGCCTTATATATTTCTCTAAAAATCTGTCATATTTCATTTGAGTAGCACAAGAGAGAAGGGCTGTAGGGGACTTGGTGAACACCAAGGTAGATATGAGTCAGCAGCAGGCCTGAGAGTACACTGCGTTGCAACAGCAAAAGCATGTCCAGCTTTGATTATATCTGTTCATCACTGAGGAAGTCACATCTGGAATACTGGGTCCAGTTTTCAAAGCAATCTCTTCACATATGTTGTATATTATTACAGGAGAAATATTGTAGGCTGTTCATTTACAGATGTCTCCCATTCTTTCATAGAAGATGCAGTGTTTATAGGCATCTAAAATTGTATGTAAGGTTGTCAATATAGTTTAAATATCCCCGAAGGTGGGGCATGATCTTCTCTTTTATTTTTTTAATGCACTGAACTGGAGGTGGGAAGCACTGTTCATTTCCTCGGTAATGACAAGGTAGAATAAATGGCACCCTGAGTATTGGTACAAGTGACAACAGGTCAAGCCTAAATTGATGTAATTTTGGTTTAGCAATCTGGTCTGTAAAGTGCATCAGTTTTGGAATTAATTCCCAAGCCCGTCAGCCCTCCCAGCGGTGACCACCACTGGAAGAGGGGCCAGGTAGGCAGCTGGAGCCAGCAATGTCCTCGTCTGTTCCAGCTTAACCCGCCCTGGTGAGTGCATGCCGACGCACTCGCTCACACCTGCTCTACTGTGGTATTGCAAATACACGTTACACGGAATTTGGCTTTTCCCTAGACTTTAGTAATACCAGTTCTGTCTGATGAATAATTGGAAGTGGGATCTAGCACATTCTTCCTGAAGGATTATAAAGCAATAGAAAAGTTTGTTGCCATTAAGTCAGGAGATTTGATGGAGCATCCCCTTCCGCAGCCAAGGAACACATCACCTTCTTCAAAGGGGAAGGTTTTAGATGAGGTTTTATTAACGTAAATTAACATGTAACTCTGCATATGACCATGAGATGGAGCCGCCACAACGCTGGCAGAGTCTCTGTGCTCTTCAGGAGAAATTCAGCCCAGGGCTCAATTTGTTTATTAGCTGGGCTCTGGGTTTCTCATTTTGGGCATGTCTCTGTTCTCCTGTGGTCTCCCACAAGTAACACGTGGGAGTTATTTTCCCCATACTTGGTAATGGATTTGGTATTGCATTTTAGTAGTCTCTGTCAGCATTAACAAAAATAGGAAATGCTCGTTCCTGCATTCAGCTTTTAATAACTTGACGTATGATCTGAACTAACTCTGTGTCATTACAAATAAGTGTTCCTTGAAAATCACTTCCAGTGGAGAGCCCTGTCTGATCTGGATGTTCTGCCTACCTTGATAGCTTTATTTCAGAGAGCAGCACTTGTAACTATTGTAATAACTGCTTGAGATCTTAACCAGTCTGAAGTCTGAAAGACAGGGGAGAAAAGTCGTCTTTATTTTTCCTTGGTGTCATTTGTTTAGTTTGTACAAGAAACTTATCCTGAACAGTTATTCCCTGGAGCATTTTTACACCATTTGTAGATGCTAGGATTACAAGGTTTTTGTTCCTGGTTTCCATCTTCTAATTCACTTGGTTAATTTGAGATAATTAATTGAGGTTTTACATAATTACTACATCCTATTTTTAAAGTACTTTTTTCTTGTTTGTACTGTCTAAATCTGACTTCAGTTGTCAACTCCTTAAGTTCCTTTAATTTATTTCTAAACAGCAGGATTTTTCAGACATCCTATGAAATACTGTTTAGAAAAACATTTATAGAGATGCTTGAGTTGCTACTCTTACTTAACATTGCTGATAAAACCAGGTGCCATGGCAGAGACTAGACTTGTTGACTGAATGTTACACTGTGTGCCAGTACTTGCACAACATTTAGAAATATGCAAAATATGCAAGGAAGGAAACTCATGTTCAGATATTAATATGCTGAAGGTAAAGTATGAAGCCTGTCACTTTTTCTCCCAGTTTAAAGCCTTTCTTTCAAATATCTCCGTATTTCAGAGTCATCGAAAGTGTTTAAAGAGTAGGATTTGGAAAATACCTGCTTTAATACTTACACTGCCAGCCCGCCACGATGAATAAATGCATAAAGTACTCTTTGTAAGCGGGCACCCATTTATGTATCGTCAACTTCAAATTCTTGTTTCATTAAATAATTGTGCCTGATTGGCTCAACACCTGAGGCTTATCATAAACTATGATTTTGACAGCTCTTTTCAACAGACAAGTTTTTTTTTCCTTCTGTCCTTAGGGAGCCTTTCCATAAGCTCCTGGTTCAAGGTCTTATCAAGAATCGGACATTCAGACTACCAAAAACAGGCCAGTGTTTGAAGAGAGAGGAGGTTGATCTCACTGGTAAGAGAGGCTGCGCGGGAAAACTGGCACAGATGCATCCAGAAAGTCAGGGACTGCTTTGGTGTGTAAGTCTTAGTGCTGGGAAAATTTAGAAGAGAAAATTAATCCTTGTAATATTTAAACTGGAGAGCAACTTCTGTGAGTTTTGGCTTCATATCCACTCTGAGTGCATGGAGACTCTACTAATCCAGCAGCTTGTCTTGACATCCAAGCACAGCAACAGTGCTGTGGTGTTATTTTAGCTCCAGCATAGTCCAAAGGACCAGCACTCAGTTTTGTTAAGACAGTGCTCAGCAACCTGCTGAACAGAGCTAGTAGTCCCAGCACACAGACACCCTCCAACACCACCATGGCAAAGCTAAAACAGATGTATTTACTACTCTCTGCTCTCCTATTTTCTTCCAGAAGAGCTAGTGCTTTTCCATGGCAGATGTTTTTGCTCACCTATGAGTGTGAATGCCCTGTTCATCTCTAAGTTAGTGCAACAGAAGGCAGGTTCTTGTGAGGATAACTTACTGCGATTGAAACCCAGGAATTGAAATCTGATGTTTCTGAAAGCTGAATGCAGGACAAAATTGTACCACACCAGTACACCTCTCGAGGAGGTTTTAAATGTCGTGGTTATAACAATACTTCAGTCTCAGGGGTTTTCAAGGTAGCACAGAGGATGAGTGCCAGGTACAGCTTCCAGACAGTAGAAAGAGACTTTGTCATGATGCAGTGGAAGCATTGGGATGTTAATTGTGTTAAATCATGAAAGTAGGAAAAATTTGAGAGGGAAAGGGTTATTACATTTACAATGGGTTTTCCTCTCTAAACTGTTTGGAAACAAACAAACAAACAAAAGCCACTAGAAATAGTTGTTTCTTCTTAGGGAACAAAATTAATTGCTGTTACAAATTAGCAAAATTTGGTTTAATATTTTGTCTGTGTCTTCATATTTAGGAACTGAACCAGTTTGTCTAAAAACTGGTGAGAAGCTCCAAGTTGCTTGGGAAAAAATGAGCAAATCTAAGCACAATGGAATAGACCCTGAGGAATTAGTGAAAGAGTATGGCATTGACACCCTACGTCTTTACATTCTGTTTTCTGCTCCTCCAGAACAAGATATTTTGTGGGATGCTAAAAGTAAGTCAGATTGTTTCTGTTCTTTTGTTTTTTTCCTTGCGTGTTATGTTTTAAACACAAAATGTTTAAATTTTGTTCGGAATGCCCAGGTTTTGGAACAATTGAATCAAAAAAGTAAAATGAGCAGGTTTTATTGTTTGTTTCTGTTAAAAGAGAGGAGGCATTTTAAATTGCATTAACATTTTTCATTTAAAATACAGGGGTTTTTAAGAAAATGTTTAACTCCAGTGTTCAGTTTCCTTTCTGATTTTCTTTAAAGTTTTGGATTAATTCATTTTAACTGAAATTTATTTCTGCAATCTCTCATTAATCTCAGCGGATGCCATGCCAGGTGTTCAGAGATGGCAGACGCGCCTCTGGACGCTTGTAACCAAACTTATTGAAGCAAGGACTTCAGGAACCATGCCCAATCCTGAGCTGCTGAATAAGAAGGAGAAGGCTGAAGCCAGAAAGATATGGGAGCAGAAGAATCTGGTCATATCTGAGGTTAAAAGAAACATTCACATAGTTTGTAAATGACTAAATCAGTTGCTGCTCACACTCAAACCGTATGCTTGACTTACAGAGCCAAGAGGGTTTTTTTTTTTTCCAGATGAGTAGCTCATAAAATATTTAAGTGAATTATTCTCTGTATAAGTAATTTTATTTACCTACAAATCTTATGGGACAGAACTCTTGCAAAATAGTAAGATTTAAATTGGCAAAATCTCTCTGCTGTGTGCCTCCTTTAAAGGATGAAGTGTCATGGCATGAACATATTATCAGGCTGTGTTTGGGGTAACTCCATTTCCAGTAGTAAAGCTATAGGTGAGTTATGCAGGTTATCCCGAACAAGAGCTTCTGATCTTTTTGCTTCATGCCTCATTATCATGCCTTGCTGTTTCATATAGAATGAAAAAAAGTTGTTGAAGAAAATATATTCGCGTATCCTAAAAAAAAAAACACTTGAAATGATTGTTTGTCTCTTCTTAAGGGTTGTCTCATGCTGTGATTAGTGTCAATTCAATTATCAGAAAGATATAAATACCTGCAAAACTAACTTAAAATATTTTCCGATGGATAAAAACTTTCCCTGATTGAAATATTGTGGCGAGGAACCTTCCAAGTGTTTTAACAGACATTAGAATTACAATCTTGCTATGGATGGACAAGCTGTAAACAGCATAACTGGATTTACAAGCATGAAGGCCTCTTGAAGGGGCAAAGGAAAAATGTTCTTAATGAAAATAAAGGGTGATCACTAATGCACAGTTCTAATTGATGTTGATTGAAGCTTTTAAAATCCTGAAACAGAGGGAGAGCTAGTGAATTGAATTTTTATATGATTATTTTCACACACACACACACGTGGTTGTGTATATGACATGTTTGCGTGCCAAAGAGATTTTCCTGTAGGAGGTAAGATACTTCATGTTTGAGAATTTTAACCAATTAGTGACACACCTTTTCTTTTAATACAAGGTAACGGAGTGCTTCACAAAGGATCATTTGTTCAATGCAGCTATTTCTCGACTGATGAGCCTCACAAACGTACTTCATGTAAGTATGGGATATGACTGAAGGTATTTTTCTGTCGCGTCTGAACTGTCTGCTAGTAATAGAGTTTGCAAATTCCCCTTTTTGAAACAAGCATAAAAATAACTTGTCTTTACCATTTTATTTAGATTGCTGTTTATCGGCCAGTGATGACAAATCAAATATAATAAACTCTTCATTTTTTTTACTGCTCTTAGATCTGGTTGAACATTCTTTCAGACATATAATGGTAATGCAATCTAAACCAGAAATCAAATTAAAATTTGGAGTTTTCAGCTGCTTTGTTGAAATACTATTTTATACCTTATAGATTTCAAGGACATTATTGGCAAAGTCAAGGAAATGAATGAAAAGTTAAGTAGGGTCTGCGCAAGTGTTATACTGAAATAACATGAGTCTGGGATACTGTGTGGGGTTGGGAAGGTGACGTGGTTCTTTATCTCCAGCGCAGAGATTCATATGCATTTTGGGCTGGTGGATGGTGATAAGTGAATGTTAAAAAAGAAAGAAAGAAACAAAAATCAGAGTCCTACAGACAGCCAGATGTTCAACCACTGACATATTTCTTGACCAAAGAAGTCAGTGCAGTATCTTTCAAGAACAAGTTTCCATACACCATGGTCAGACTTCCTCTTTCGGTCCCATCTGAAAGGAGGAAGTGGGGAGGTGGGTGAAGATTAAATACAAAAAAAAAAGGTGGTAGTGATTAAAACTTGCTCAAATCTAGTTTGCACTGAGCTCGTTAGTATCACTGATAAGAAGATGGCATCTGACAACATTTGTGATCTGTGCCAAACAGATCACTAGGTTTGGACAGTTTTCTAGTAGATGGGGACGGGTGTTCATCACACCCATCAAATAATTCCCTTATTGACAACGTGTGTTGACATTTTTCTGTGCTGTTTCATTAGAGGGGCGAATTACAACATAAATGCAGAATCTGAACTTCCCATGGGATGTGATCTCGCTGAGAACAGGCAAAGAAAGGAAAAGTTTATCCAGCTACTTTTAGTGCTATCTCTTTTCTATTAAGATATAATAAATAGAGGAATGGGGGTTCAAAGGTTGCCAGTCTAGCCCATTTTGCAAGAGATTGAAAATGTTCTGTATAGAAAAACTGAACACTTGACTAAGCAATCTGAACGTTGAACTGTAAAAGGCTGTGCTGCACTTTTCATTCCCAACCCTTTCGTCAGCTCTCAAACCTTACTTTTGTCACTAAATTCAGCTGCTCTAGGATACCGTATGACTGAACCTTGTCCTAACACAAACCATGCTGCATTCAGCACCGTTTGGCTCTTTTATACAAGAACTTCACCTCTCTCAGATAGTGCTGGTTTTATCTAAGGTTGCACTTCTAGAAGTGACAGTACTCACAATGGTTTTGAGGGCCACCGGTGTCCCCACGGGTCTGTGTTTGGGCTCCCATACCAGAGCAGATCCCCAAGGAGGGTCACCCTCCTCAGGATTACCTGCCAAGGGTTAGAGAGCACTCTGTGACCAAGGGTTGGGTTTGATTTCTCCAGAACTTTTAATAAGTTTCTAACTTATTGTGGAATTATGCTGTCCTGAACATAGACATATATTTTAGGTTTTATTACTGTGTTTTCTTCCTAAACTACTTTCCCCTCCACCCCAGATTATTTATATTAACAATTTATTTTATTTTCCTTCTGTCTTTTCACTTAGCAAGCTTCTCGGCCTCTCATTCTCCACAGCACAGAATTTGAAGATGCTTTGGCTACACTCTGCATCATGGTTGCACCTATGGCTCCACATATTGCATCAGAGATGTGGAGAGGTATTTCTAGAAATACACTTTTTTAATTGATGTTGGAGGAAAAAAAGGCAAAAAGTTAACATAATACATGTGTCACTTATCTCTCAATTCTCCATCTATCTTGTCACCTTCTGTCGTAATTCCTAAAGACACTTGAAACTTGTGGTGCTCCCGGATCTGTCTGCTTTAAGTTTCTTTCCCTTTGCATACAAAGGTGCTTTCTTGAGATTAGGCAGAGAAAGGGAGAAGGAAGAAAAACTGAAGCCAGAACTTGCATGAGGAAGGTAGGTCATCTGCTAGCTGTTCCTGGATGTGGATGGCAGCATTAGAAGCTGAACCTGAGGATAGAAACAACATTTTTTCAAACAACTATTTCAGAGTTTTTGGGCTACAAATATTTTCTTTCAGGAATTCAGGTATAGAGAACCATGCCAGAGAAATACAGAGATACCAAATATGTTTGATAAAATTACAAAGAACACTGGGATGTCTTAATTAGCATAACTTTTTAAACGTAAAGCTTAATCCTGTAACATTTTGAATGTTAGAGAAGGAAGCCTTTCCTGGTTAACATTTTCTGGATTTGTCTCTGCTGAAAGAATGAAAAGGAAGCATATAAAACTTGGGGTTGCATTGTCCTCTGCTCCTGTCTTCATTTCAAGATAAACTATTGCTTGTGTGGTCCAAAGACTGTGCACTGTAATTCAGTGCAACGGGCATAGAGAAACATTATGTAGTGATTATTACTTGAAGAATTTTATGACTGAACATGAAAAACACAATCCTTTTAACACAGTTATCATTACATTACATGGAAGTTATTAAACAATTTTATCAGGAGAATGTATGCACATTTAATTACCGCTTTGCGGTAAGAAGACCGCATTATTTTGAAACAGCCAACATCCAGGAATTCTGTCCTGGGACGGGGATATCTGGTGAAAAACCTCCAAGTATTCTAGAGACAGATTCCCCAAATTCATGTTCTGAATTGCACTCTGGTTCTACCAAGTCTTGTTGCTTTTCTGATGTAACCAATTTCTAAACTTTATTATGTATAGGTAATGGTGTTTTCTTATTTTAAAGAATTTCAGTATAAAAATTCAAGCTTTCTAAATACCCCATTCAGTTTTCTTTGTGCTTTAGTTCTCCAGAGACACTCAAAGTCTCTCTTTTTCTACCTTGACTTTGCATCTAAATGTAGGGATGCTGCTGCTTCCTCTCTCCTAAAGGAGTCCGGAAGAGGCCTGTGTATATGATTAACGTTATAAATAGCACCTATAGCATTGAAACTCCGTGCTTATCTGGAAGCCTCTGTCTGCCATTCTAATGCCAATAACAAACAACAGATATGCAACCTATCTGTAATTAAATACTGATACTTCATTCTCAAATAACTTGTACACAGCCCTTACATCGTATTTGGTTTAGTGATTAAAGCAAGGAGCATTTTTCTTTCTACAGGGAAGATGAAACTGGGAAATTTGGAAGCCCCGTAGTTAGTATCAAACAGATCGTTTTGCAGTTGAGTGGGAGGGTGGATAGGAACACTGACGACTTGTGTTAGCACTGAACCACATTACACTTCCTTGTGTATTTAAGCTTTTTTTAAAGAAAAAGGATTTGCTTTCTTATTAGTGTTTCTCATTAGAAAATTTACTACATAGTCAGATATGCCTAATATTAATTTTACTACAGCCTTAAAAATGAAAGAAGAGAGCATCCTCGTTAATTCTGACTACTTGCATTGTGCTTCACAGGATGAATAATACTTTTACTGCTGCATTGTAATCTCTCCGTTTATGCTTTGCTGATCACTAACGATGATCAAGAAACATTTAAGAAGAAATTACAATAGAATTTAAAACTGAATGTGCAATAATGACGACCTGCAATAAGACCCTGACTTAATGTTTTGTATTATTTAAGTTAATTCTCATGCCTCACATAGGAATGAAGAGTTTGGTCCCTTTGTGAGCTGGATGAAGAGCGCACTTCAGGACTGGCAGTAAATATTTCCAGTTTGAGTGAAGGGAAAAGCAGCTTGAAGGCTGTTTGATAAGTGCCTCACCTTTCAGCAGCTGAACAAGCTGAGTGCTTTAATACTTGGTGTGGGAAGCAGTGCTTTCTCCTGCTCAGAGAAGGAGCAGTTTTCTGTATTTTGGTGTGTCAACCTTAATTGTGCAGCGAATGCAGTGTTTTGTGGCTTAATCACATAAAAAGCGACGGTAGCCCCTCAGTGTGGGAAGAGTTCATCCGGCTGATCTCTTGGCAGTTTATGAACGCTAACAGGATGAGGAAATCTGCTTCCTTCCTGAAACCTTGTATCTGAGGAATATACAGACACCACTGGAGACGTTTGGGTTTTTTTTATTTTGTTTGTAGCAGTACAGTATTGTGCTGTCCAGACAAGGATATGAAATTGCTTGTTGTGAGTTGTTAAATTTTTATTAGAGATGGCACGTGAAAGATAAACACTGATAAGAAACACAACTTACAATGTATTGAAATGAAACGTGATTTTGGAATTTGTAATGCATAATTGTCTTAGCAAGATTTTAATTATCATTGCAACAGCTCTATTGCAAGAATTCCTTCTTCCGAATTCAGTGCTCACTTCTGTAAATAGAGCTGAGTAGAAGCTAATTGATGTTGCAGGTTTTAATTGAAAATCTGAATGCAGAAATCTCCTTTCACAAATACAAGAAGAAACACAATTTGGAATATTTTTTCCCCCCCCCAAGAGTAATAACCCAAAGTGAAGGACAGTGAGTCTGTACAAATGGTGGAAGGCAGATCATTTTCAGAAGGTTCAAAGGATTCACATGGAGTTGGCTTTGAGTAACACGGGCTTTTCACAGCCCTCCTTGGTGCTCCACATCTGTCACTAGGGAACATACAAAACAAATCCCCTGGTACTATACTCAGTAGATGTAAATTTTCCTAGCTTTACCCAGTTCTGTACTGCTATACCAGTGGTATAATAGAGGTTGTTCTCGTTTCTCTGAGATGATGCACCATTTCACGTACAACTGACAGACATACTCCTCCCAGGCTGCAGAAAGATATTTCAGATATGCAGCTTCCCTGAATCTGTCAAACAGGAAGATTCATTAAATAGCAAAAAAGCATATCAAGAACAAAGTGACATGGTGGTAACAATCCTGTCCTTGTACGACACTGCAGAGGTGAGTGAGACACTGCCCAGAATGTGTCTCCACTTACTGTTACACTCTCCTGCTCGGAGCTTTTTAAAAACTCTTTATCTGCTGGTCTGCAAGTGTGGTGGATTTTTACTTAACACAGATTTCTATTGTTTGGATTTTGCTAAATCCAAAAGTTATGACCATTTGAATACACACCCTCACAGTTACCTTACACTGCCCCCTCTGATCTTCTCTCTGCTGTTAGAACATCCCTGGTCATAAACTCTGATACTGGCACTGCTTCAGATGCCTTCACTAACTTCCTTTTATTGCCCATTAAGACTTCCCTCCTCCTTGCCTCTTCTGCTCTGTTAACCTCTTTGTGCTGGCACTTGGCCCATGCCAGCTCTTACTCAGTTTCCTCCATAACCACATCTTTTTCTCTTGCCTAGAGAACTCTATGTCAAACTAGCTGCACTAGTGCTTCAATTTTACAGATCATTTTTTCTGGTGCTTTTTTTTTTCTGTAAGAATAAAATGATTCTATGATTCTCTCAACTCAGTCATTTAGAGCATGCATTTAACTTGGTGTTTTAACTTGGGCTCTGGTTAAACCTTGTTCCAGTATTAGCTTGCTAGTCAGTCCAAGTCCATGGAAGCAGATCCAGGTGCAGGATCAGGCCTTCAGACTGAGCACCAGCATCCTGAGAGATGTCTGTACATATAAGTATACAGCTTACAGTAAGTAGAAATGTGCTCAGTTGTTTTTCTGTCTTACATCTGCAAGAGAACGTATAGCCACATTCTCACATGTATGTTGCTTCATAATATGCACTTTACTTGGCACTTTCCAGTACAGTAAGACAGTAAAACAGGTTTTTAATGTTTTCACAATAAAAAGTTGGTTCCTAACTTCTTGAACAGCGCTTTAGTGTAATAGCTCAGAGTCAAGCAGGAAGGCTGGAGGAGGCTCGCCTGGGTCCCGACAAGTGGACCATTGCCGTTTGGGATCATGGCAGTGAAGTTTCTGGGTGTGTGCTGCATTTTGAAAATGCAAACCAAGTAATTGCGTTTTCTGTGTTGTGCAGCTCACAAAACATGGCTTAAAGCAGGAAGCCAAACAGGCAACATAACTAAAACCTTCATTTTGGTTTCCTGTCAAACTCTGTTTTCTGAAACTAGTTCTGTTGACTTTTGCACTTTTTTTTTTTTAAATATGGATGAGCTCATGGCTCATTTTGTAGCAAGAAAACGAACCAAAAGATTAACATTGGGCTTAGTCACACTTTATCTGTTTCAGAATAATTTTTTTTTTTTTTCAGTAGCAAGACTGACAGTCTCCTTGAGGATTAAAAGTGATCTTGGTTTTGCTTTCTCTGGTAGAAGCTCTTGACTTCTATCAGAAAGTGTTTTTTAAATAGTCTGGAGAATTCACTTCAACAGGAAAATAAGGAGCAACCAGTATGCATACTTCTGCCACAGGCATGTGATCAGTTGGAAAGAAATGAGCTCATCTGGATGTTCAAAAGCCGAAAAGGGAAGAATTTAGCAGCTGTTGTCTTTAAAGTCAACGTGATAATGAATCATCAATGTGAATTTTTTTTTCTGTTCAAGTTCCTATCTTTTGCTCTTTCAGTTTCTGAGCTACTGTCCCTAGAGGAAAAAAAAAATATACAAGTCCGGATCCATTAAAGTGTTTTAATCAATTATCTCCCTAATGAGATTGATGCTTAGTTGTTATTTGTAGGAATGTTGTTATTCTTCGGAAATGTGCATGTTCTCGCTTGCAGAAGCAGCTCCCCCCAGCCCCCCCTCTGCCCCTTCAGCACATAGCAAGGCTGTGTGTCATCATACCAAAGCGCGTGGTCTGAAAGAGTGCTGAGAAAAATCTGGCAGATTTTTCTGAAGGAAAAATCTCCGTTTGCTGTTATTCAGTGTATCAGTCTAACCAACCCAGCCAGGTAAATCCATGGATGTAGCATACATGGGTTAGTTTTGCTCCCATGCCTGCTGTTGTGCTGGGTTTTGAACAGGTTCAGGTACCTCTGTCTCAACAGTGAATCTTGTGTTGATGGGTTTTCTTTATGCTCTTGCTGGGGTTTCCCTAAACCAGATGAGATTTTAAATACATTTTGCAGTTCTGAATGAAGCCCGTGCTTAAATAAAGTTCTAGCCTGTGTTCTTATTCATACTCAGAGAATGTTTTTAATTTAAAAATCCCCTGGCTTTGTAAGAGTCACAAGAGCAGTCAGCATCAATATTGATCATACTCGACAGCCTCTTGTTCAGTGAAATCGTTTTATTTTGTCCTGCTGGAATAAATAGCAATATAAATCCCACTCAGAAGCTTTTATTCAGTTAAAGAATGTGGCTTCAGAATGAATCACATCCTATTCTCCTGTTACTTAAACAAATCAGGAATTAATTGTCTTGGGGAAAGCAAAGCCTATTTAATAAAAGCAGATGATGTATAGCCATTTTAGGAGTTTTTAAAAATAAAATCAGAGGATAAAGCATTTCAGAATGTATGTGTCATAATAAGCAAGCTGTGTAAGATATTATTTAATACAATGCAAGGTATTCCTTTGATTTTTAAAAAAATAAACTTCACAAAATATGAGAAGGTCTTGCAAGTAGCTTGACTTGTAAATTTAGAAACTACCCAGCGTATTACAGTTGGTAAAATCATAAGCCAAAATTGTGTGTAGTTTTGATTGAGGAGTTAGTAAAATTTTAATCAAACTGGTGGTGTTATTGAGTGTTTGACTGGTTTCATTTTCCAGGTTTGGCACATATGCAGAATAAACTTTGTCCTCATCATCAGTGGGATGCTGATGTACTGCATCAGTCCTGGCCCCGAGCAGACCCCGAGTACTTCCAGCTGCCAGATGTGGTGGAGATGGCTGTGCTGGTAAGAGCGTTTGCATTTCTTTTCAGTGGTGGTCAATTCATGCTTAACCAGCTTAGAGGATGACCAAATATCTGCTTTCGTGGAAGTCAGTTTCCTTCTTCTGTGGCTCAGTGAAAGGTCAAATAGAATAGAAGCTGCAATTACCATTGTGCTGAGTAATTAAAATGGTTTCATAAATGAAGAAATGTAGCAAGTCTGGAAGGGGGACAATCTATAAATCTTTTGGAGTGACTGTATATTAGTACCTGTGGAGATCTGACCAGTGAACAGCTGTGGGCAAAGACGCTACAGTCAAAACTGTCATCAGAATACAGGTCCCTCCAGAATTTCTTCCTGACAGTGCGTTTATGATCCCAGCCCTGTACAAAAATGTATAATCAGATGACATTTCTTGTGGTACCTGTAGTGCTGTGGTTGCCTAATACCATTTACCATAAGCTGGGTTCAGTTGCTGTGATTTTCGCCAAGCGATGTTTCCCATCTGCCTCGGGCAGAACTTCTGGCCCCTTCCAGCAGATTGTGTTTGCAGGGACAGGGCTGAGGAAGAACAGGTATCTTTCCTTGGTTAGAACTGCATTCCAGCTTCTATTTGAGCTCCAGCACCTTTGTGATCTACGGAAAGTCCTCACCCTTTAATGGAAGAGTGGATATAAAACTACATTTAGTTATCCTGTAATTTGCTAAAATGTGTATGTGCACATCCACAGTGTCGTTTACTTTCTTTTTTCCTACACCTCTAATTAATTAGTCTGTATTCAGCATTATGTAGTTGCATACTATTAAATCTGCAGGTCTCCTGCCTTTTTCACTGCTCACCTAAGAATAACCTTCAATATAGCATGCAGGCATAATAAACTTAAGTGTATTAAATTAAATTCAGCTTAAACACTTTGCGTGTTTCTGGACATTTGTCCTGGTTTCGACTGGGGAGGTCAAGCGAGCAGTTGTTGTGGTGCTTTGCTGCTAGCCAGGGTCAAAACCACAACAACATCGCGTGAGATGGGGTCTCCAGAAGAAATGTCATTTGGTCATGGAAAACCGCACGGTCTGGATGTATGTACGTGCATGTGTGTGTAAGGGAAACAGACACAATGCATTTTATCTGTATTTTATCTATTTTATTATGTTGGCTTCTGAGGGTAGGAGGAGTAAGTCCAGTTATTTTTGTTCAGCTGGGTTTGCTGAGGAGGGAGGAGGCTGGTTGGCTTTAGGGGAGGTTGTGTTGCTGTAGATTTTCTTAACCAAAGAGTACCTTTGCAAATGATTTCACATATTGCCAGATCTCTCACAGTCCACTTGAACAGAATGAGAAATGCTGCTGAAAACCTAATTTTTCTAACGTTCAACATCTATACTTAGCAGAGGCCACAAAATATGTATTTTTGGAGGAAATTTTCAGTTGGCATCTTTTCCCAAACCAAGGAGAAGGACTGAAGTGCCAGCTGGGGTTAATAGCAGGCTTAGCCTAATATTCACTGCGGGTTTATTGCCGTTTGTTTCTTTCTTTTTT
The DNA here is from genome assembly GCA_011057875.1 of Pterocles orientalis. NCBI lineage: Eukaryota > Metazoa > Chordata > Aves > Pterocliformes > Pteroclidae > Pterocles > Pterocles orientalis. The sequence continues at coordinate 249,493 of WKFP01013524.1, read as the reverse complement.
TTTTTTTTTTCTTACGTGGTATGTATTTATTTATATCAGTAAAAGGTCATACCTCCACAAAAATCTTCACTTGGGCATAATCACTTTGCTCAAGCTTAAAATAAGTCTTCACCTTCAAGCACAGCTAGGAAACATCTTAAATTCCAGTTTACAGTTTATAAAGAAGTCATGAATGAGAAATTCTGTAATTATAGAGACTTCTTTGCAATTGTGGTTAAAACAAACGTTATTAAATATATCTTTAAAATAAAAACTTCAGCAATACAGGGAAAACTCTGAACTCAGTGTTTTTAAGACTGTACAACTGAAGATAAAAACACTTAAAATATTTCACTGATGTTTTTCTGCTGACATTAAAGTTTCCTTCTCAAAAAAAGAAAACAGAAGAATGAAAGTTAATTTTGCTTTAAACAACCATTATGAAAATTATTTTTATGACTTTGTCAAAGCCATACTCTTGTGTAGAAGCCTGGAAATAAGAGAAGAAGCAGGTATATATTCAAGGAAGAACATGATGTATGTAAACACCTTGCTGAGTTCTGGGAAAGCGAGTGACTGGAGGACCAGAAAGACAAGTTCCTTTTCGAACTAGGAATAATTCTTAAAAATAATGCTTGGGGGGTGTGCTTGGCTTTCCTGCTGTAAGAATAAGGCCAAAGGGAAATAGGGAGGAGCAGAGAGAAACCATCATAAATGTGAATATTTAAAAGTCTTGTGGACTCTGTAGGTTTTTGTGTGGCTGTAAAAATAAATGGCCCTCATTAAACCAAGAAAGACTTGGCACAGGGAGGAACTAGTGAGTTGCAAAGAGGCAGTGTCCCTTCACAAGGCTGCGCAGTCACGCTGAGCCTCTGGGCCACAACCCCGTTCTGCTCAAGCCATCAAACTGCCTCAGGCTGATGGGGCTTTGCCTGCTGAGACATGATGGTTTTGCTTCTCTTGACACAAAATGCTTTGTTATTTCCTGTCTGTGCTGGAGTTATGTCTTACCATATTTAACCCAAAGCAGCGAAAGCAACCAGCTCACTGCATCCTTGGCTGATACCCTACCGATTCTCTATGAGAAAGACATTTAAATTCACTGGATATGCATGGTATTGGTGATTCTAAATGTTATTGCAAAGTTGCATATTTTTAATCACACTGTATATTGTTAGTGTAGTGTACATTTCATCCCGTGAGCACGCTTCTAACCAGCATTCCTCACATTTTCTAGATGGTGCAGAACTGTTAGCAGCTGCGGTCTTAAAACTGATGGTTTTATAAAATTTTAAAAAAAAATGTTGGTGTCATTTTTCTCGCTTTGGCATGTGAGCAAGGCCTTAAAAGTGCACAGATATTTATTTTCCTTTTTACTTCTCAGTAGGATTATGCATCAATGGTAAAACAATATTTTGAGTTGAACTGAAAATTCCTCTCTGCTGCCTCCAGGTGCTTATTTTTCAGTCTTTTGTGATTTCATTTAATCTTTCATAACCCCTCTAGTTCCCCCTAGCTCCCTCTAGATTCAAAGCAGTCTAAAATGTCAAATGTTAAAAAAAAATAAGGCAACAGCTTCCTTCATTGGGGGAGGAAAGGACCCAAGCCTCATTTGTTTCTCCCCTTGCAGTTTGTTGTGGTTTTGCAGAGAAACAAGGCTGCCAGCACCCAAGTTTCTTGTGCTGCTACCTGGAGCTACCAAGGGTTGTGCTGGTCTGGTGAGATACAGAGAGAGAAACAGAGGCAGAGCAGGAGATACTTGTCCTGATGAGAATCTAACCCCTCGGCTAAAGGAATATGTGAATAGGATTTTACCATTTTGGATTTTAGGGTTTTCTTTTTTCCCATGGAATGTATTTCGTCTCTGAAGTGCCCTGTCAAAAAGAACTACTTCTATTGATTTTTTCACAAAAAGCTCTGAAAAAGAACCCTTCTGTGCTTTTCACGGGGTTTACTTTGCAGGAGATAATGAAGGCAGAGTTTAACCCAGCCAGCCTTTCGTGATACCACGCTATCAATGCATGCAGGAATAGTTAAAAGCCCGCCTACGTTATCACTGCTAATTGATGTCTAGTTAAAAAAGCAGAAATAATTCATCCCAGCTGCATTTGAGCCTTCATCTTCCTTAAAAATCTGTGCCAACTTCCTCTCTCTGAGAGTTGCACAGGTTGTCTTTCTTCCAGTAAAATACAAACTAGTTAAGCGAAGCGAGTCTCACTCATTCATGACATGTTGCGTGTGTGAATCCTGGATAAAATCCAGGTGAAACCAACCTGTGAGCATTTTTAAGTCCAAGCTGTATGAAGGAACATGTTCCTTTTAGATGATTGAAAACTCATTCACAACGATACATAAAGATCAAAGATCTGCAGCAGATTTTTTTTTGCAAGCAGTTTGATTGAACTGGATTGAAAAAAAAATCAAATTATTTCATTTGCTAAAATGTGGAATTGATATTCTTTTCATTAATCCACTGAAAGTACTCCATATAAATCTGAAAGCTTTTGTAATAATTAATTTTATGCCAATTCCAGCGAGGTACTTGGTAAGGCTCTGTGATCTCTGTCTGTTATCTGCTCTTACTGGATGACAGATCTGGATGGGATTCAGGAGATGCAATGGTGTGAATCAGTCAAGTAACTTCTGGTTTTCTTGTTTTCTTGTCTCTCTATCAGATCAATAACAAAGTTTGTGGCAAAGTTTCTGTGCCTCAGCAAGCAGCCCGCAATTGTGAAGAAGTCCATGAACTAGTTCTTCAAAGTGAGCTTGGAGCCAAGCATCTCCAGGGACGAACCATTAAAAAGGCTTTTCTGTCTCCCAGGACAGCCCTCATCAACTTCTTGGTGCAAGAATAGCACAGGCTCTGCTGGGCTGCAAACGGGAACTGGAAACTTTCGAGATGGAACCAATTCAAAAGTACCAGTTATGGTTATTTAAATCTCATGTCAAGGCAGAGAAGAAATGTTATTAAAATCAGGTTGCTGCTGAATCTCCATTTCAGTGTGGAGAGAGGCACAGAATTAAAGTTTCTTATCGGATCACGGTGAGATGCTGTTTGTCTGTGTTCCCTGGAGAACAAGGAGGTGCAGAAGAACTAAATGACTGTAACAGAATGGAAATGAGATAAAGTGCAGGGGTTTAGTGCCAGCATCAGGAACAGATCTTATTGGAAAGTTGGCTTGGCTCAATGCAGAGGCACAAGTACAATTGCAGGACTAAACAACTGCCTGGAGTACGTGCTATGCCAAGTGTTAGGTGCCCTGCGGTCAGTCTTTGCTCGCTGTATTCCGTGCTTGGGTACCCCACCGTTAACTAACATTTGAAATCGCAACTAAATGTTCCTACAGAGTGTTAATTTTAAAAGGATTTGTTTAGTGCTGGCCTCGGGCACAGCAGGTAGCCAGAGTGGGGTGAGTTGATCCATTTCACACGTGTTCCAGAGCCAAGCCAAGAAAAAGGTCAGATTATTGAGCCAAGCCTGGCTTTAGCCAGGATCCTCCTTCCTCGCTGGCATTTTTCTGTTGGCTCCCACATGAGAGATTCAGCTCCAGCAGAGTGCTGGCGGTTGTTTCTGTGCAGAAGTTTCTTGCTATGCATGAGCCATCTCGGAGACTTTGGGGGGGGTTCAAGAAAGGGGTGAGTCGCTGCTAGAAGTGCAGCAGGGGGAAGGCAGGCAGCACTTTTTGCCTCTACTCCTGCTTCTTGTAGTGCCTAGATGGTAAAACTTGAATCAAAATCCTTTTTTTTTTTTTTTTTTCTGAGAGGTTCATGAAGTGGAGATTGCTGTCATGTTTCTAAAAATCATCAGACTTCAGTAAAACACAGCCATTCTCATGCCTCATTTCAGCCCTTTCATTTGCGCTGCTGTTACATGCACATGGAAATGTTTACTGTATTTAGCAAATGCTTGAAAAAGGGTTTCCAGAGAGACAGTTACAGGGTTCCTTGTGTAAGAACGGCTTTTCTCTAACAGCCATTACACTAAGCAGTCCAATGAGCCAGCTGATATTTATGAGCCATGCTGATAGGAAAGCACAGGTCGGCAAATAGAGAAGTTGGGATTAACCCTCCAGCCCAGCAGTGCTCTGGACTCGGTGTTAGATTAAAGAAAACCAGCAAAACATCTCCCTCTTAGCAGTAACCAAGGCCAACAGATGCTAAGCAACGCGATAGCCGTTGCACTAACAGTAACCAAGTCCAATAGATGCTAAGCAACTCGATCAGCTCAGCACTACCCATATTCGTGTCGGTTTTCTGTGGTTTTGGTGCCGAGGCTCTCGCTGCACAGCGGAGATGCCAGGCTCGGTGAGCAGATCTGGCTCCACATGTCCCCGCTTCTGCAACAAAACTCTTCCGAGATCTGCTTCTTCCCGGAGCACACTTGTGCAGCTTTTCTCTTCAGCAGCCCTTTGACGCTAGGATGACTAAGAAACGGAAGATTTATAATGAAGATAACGGTCTTTGCAGTTTTTAAGGCTCCAGAAATCCCAGCCACAAAGGAATGCATTCAGAGACTCAAACACAGGCCTTCAGTTGGAGTTAAAATTATTTGAATTCCAGTATCTGCCTGACATGTATGTTGTTGTAAATTCATAAAACTCCTGTTCAGAAGCCCCTGAAAGGACTATGAAAGAGATCCTTTAAAGTAAAAGCCCTAGCACAGCACAATCCTGCCTTTTTTTTTAGTAAAAGTTTAACACACCCTGGGGAACTGTTTTAACAGAGTTTTTCTTTGGGGGAAAGGTGGCATGTTTGGTGAAAATAAAAACTTTTTAACATTTACGAGGATGGAGAAGGGTGTTGTAAGCCTAGTGATGCCTTTGAACACAAGCTGCAGCGACTCCACGGCTGAGCAGCACCCGCGGTGTTTATTGCTGTTAGCTCCTGCCAGAGGAAGGGAATTGTGGATGTCATGGGGTGATTCAGGAAAAAAAAATCGCAATAAGGAAAGGCAGCAAGCAGTGACTGCACACACAGTGTTCAGCAAGTCTGACCGTGCCTGATTCCCCTGGGATGGGTGTGTTTGGCAGAGGTGCTGGGGGAGCTGTGCCCTTGTCCCGGCAGCTGCTGACATTTCTTGTAAGGATGACCTGCTCTGAGGCATGGTGGCTGTTTGTCTAAAGGGTGTCACTGTCCTTGTTCTGCAAAGCGATGAGCCAAAGGAGAGGGAGGAGATCTGCCAAACCCAGCAGGATGCACCCATGATAACCACACAGAAGGGGCATTCCCTGCATCCTGTTGCTTGCAGGGAGAGGAGGCTGTTTGTGGCACTCAGCCCAGTCTGTGTCGAGTTTCTGTTTTAAATAATGTAAAATTATAAAAATAATTGTTGATAATACTTTCTACCCCAAAATTGTTCATGCAGCTCAATTTCCAAAATGTCCAGCCTTCAAACACTGATCCTGGAAAAATAAAAATTGGCTGAGCCCTGAAAAGTCACCAGGTACTTTTCTGATGCTGCTGATTTGACGCGAAGGGTCTCAGATGCTGGGGAGATGGGGGCAGCGTAATCTGCCAGAAAAAAGTGTTCCTGTGTGTGGGCAGTCCATAGTGGTCCCCAGTGCCTGAGATGACACCAGCACCCCAGTGCTGCTTTTTCTGACCTGACCGCATCCAAGCCTGCATGTTCCTTCTGGAGGGAGGAATGCCACAGATAACGCAGGTCATGCAGCCGTCTTTGTCTCTCCTTCTGCAGCGTCAAGCCTCGCAGAAAGCTGTTCCTCTTTGCTAAACTTTTCACAATTAATATGAACTAGAAATAATGTTAGTTAGGACGTTGCTGGTCATTTCTTCCTAGGGAGGTTTGCAAGATACAGGATTTTTCTAAAAGCTTGGCTATAAATGAGGACGGGGCAGAAATGACACGGGGTTTTTTTCCCCCGTTTGGCAATACTTTCATTACAGTTTGCAGAGAGGGGATTGGCTTTATTGATGTGTATTGACCCACTTGGAAGAGTACACACACTGCTTTTGCTGGATGCTTTTTTTTCTCACTGCTTTGTTGCTTCAGAGTCCCCCTGTTACGGTCTGAGCTGATCTCGTATCAGAGGACTGTGCTGTAAGGTAAGTGTTCCATGGGAAGCCAGGTCTGTCACCAGAAAATACTCATTAGCCCACTGATTGCTCTCAGTCCCAGTAATGTCTGCTTTTGACTTTAAGAAATGTTGCTGAAACAACAGCTGTGGTTTGGTTAGGGTTTTTTTTCTTTTTTCTTTTTTTTCATGTCTCAAAGAAGCATCATGGAGCTGATCAGAGCAGGTCAGAGGCAGTTTTCAGTGTGTCCCAGCCAAGGCAGGAGGAGAGCTGAGCTGGAGCAGGAGGGGACAGTGTCAGAGCTCTCATCTGCCACCCAGATGATAAAAGAGATCTGACTGGCCATGTGGAGGAAAGGTGGGAATTTTTTTCCCTTTCCTGAATGAAGTGACTTTCTGGTACCACAAAGCACTCTGTAATCCACTCGCCCCGTCCATCCCAGGAGACCTTGGTGTCCCGCGGCACCTCTCCCAGGTGAGCCTTGGCTTGGGTAAACTCGGGTCTGGTTTTAGCCCTGGAGAGTCACAAGCCAGTATCATCTCCCATATAAACTGACCTCTGGTTTTATGTGCAGTCCGTTCAAACATGTTTTCCTAGGTTTGTAAGTCGTTGGGGTGTCTGAGGAGGAGGATTTTTGCGTGATGTTGTAGAGAGGCATCCCCATGGCTCCTGTTCCATCTGCCAGCCTTTATGTCGATCATAAGATTCTGGAAACTCAGTCACGGGCAAGCGGATGCTTGTATTTGTTGCTGGGTGAACGTGGCCCAAACCGGTGAGATTTTGGTCACGAGAATCTCATCAAAAACCCCACAACAGTGCTTGGTGCCACCAATATGTGAAGCAAAATATATACAGTCATAACAGCTGTAGGGGATCCAGGGCACGGACCAGGAATAATAAACCCAGGGCGCATAACTGGGGCAGAAGAGAAAGTGGTTTAATAAAGGAGTGTGAGACGTTGCTGGCGTTGGCAGCCTGAGTCTGTTCCTGATGACGATTACGAGAATTGCCACAACGGGAAATTGTTCTCTGCTGCAAAGGGAAATTAATTGTCTTCAAACACACAACAGTGGAATTAGCAAATCTTACTAATGGCTGCAGAATAGAAATGTGAGTGTGCGTTGCCAGGCTCGCTAAAGCCAAGAAAGTATTGTGAAAAAAATTGCAGAAGCTTTTAGAAATGAATATTTTTCTGAAGTACGTCTCCATCCCTGGAGATCCATGTGGCTGGATGAAATAGCAAGGGTGCAATAAAAATATAGACTTCCCCATTTTCCCACGTGAAAGAGCACTTAGAAACATCTGTGAGTCAGCGAGCCTCTCTGAGGACACGCATGGAGGAACGGGGTGGGTGCACTGACTGCATCTGGCCAGTCCAGTCGCCGTCCCCCGAGGCCCGTGATCAACGGCAGGACATCGCCTGACCCACTGAGCGCTCCCAGCCCGGGGTTATTAATGGCCACGTGTGTTGGTTAAACAGGTCACGGCACTGTTTGTGTTAATGCGCTGATAACGAGGCAGGGAAACGGAGAAACTGGGAAATTCTCCAGGCAAGTCCTTGTCCTGATAAAAGGCTCTTTTTAGTGGAAAAACTAAAATCAACCTAAACCTAAAACCTAAAAAACTACAACTGCCGCCCTCTTATTCCCCCTGCAGCCCCGTGCTCATCGTCCCGGGATAAAGCACCCGGCTGGTGCAGATATATGGCACATTTACTGGAAACCTCGATCAGAAAGCTGGAGGGAGTGTCCGTCGTCTCCCAGTGTGATTCCCAGTCCGGAGCCGGGGGATGCTGCGGCACTGTCCTGCCAGAGCCCAGAGATGGGTTTGCTCCTGCAAGAACCAAGCCAGGCTCCATCCTGGAAATGCTTCTGCCTGATAAATGGTTCGCTCTGGTTATATTCTAGCACCTAAGCCCACTTTCCTGCTAAAAAGCTGCTACAATTTTTTTCCTGCTAGAAGACACCAGAGCATGTATCTCGGACATTTTATCAGTGCGTGCCCCAGGCTCCTGCGGGAAACGGGCCACCTGGGGCAGCCACGGCCCTGGGGGGCACAGCACCAGGGGCTGGACCTGGAAACCTCCACAGAGAACCTGGGGTGCTGCCGGCCACTGCTTCTGGGGGCTGGCTTGGTGCAAAGACTGAGCATCTGCTGGTTGCTTTTGGAGAGAGATCTGGCTAGAAATTGTCACCAGACTCCTCCTTGTCATCTTTTTCCGTAAGCTACCCAGCCCCACATTGCTGTCGTGCCCCAAAATCTGTGGGCGTTTGCTCCCAGGCAGAAAAATGATGGGGGGTGGATTTCTCTGCATTTTCTCCATCTCTCTGCAGCGTGAGCCCAGCGCCAAACGTGGCAGCAAGAAATACAGACAGACCATCCCCTCCCTGCTCTCGTCTCCCCGGGCGGGCAGTGCTTTGCCCCAGCCCCCTGTGCCATCCCAACAGGATGGGGCTGACAGGGGGGAGCACTGCTCAGGGTTCGCAAAATCCCGAATCTCCTGAAATCGCCGCTTCCCTCTGCCCCAGCAGCTGCAATGGCCACATGGAGCAGGGCTGGGTTCTGGGCTGTCAGCATTATTTTGCATGAGTAACTGCAGCGCGTGAGCCTCACCCACAGCAACAAAAACAGATTAAATGAGCTATTTTTTTTTTTCTTCAAGGGACAGTGTTTAGAATAAATTAATTCAAAGAGGCACTTAGGTTTTGGTCCTGTGCTATGACAGCAGTCATGGAGCCCTTCGCTCCTTAACAGGCATGGGCTGTAAAACTCCCAGGAACAATAAAACAGCAAGACCGCGTCTAATCGCAGCGTGAGGGTCTGCAAGGTAGTGTAGCATCACATCTCCCGTCCAGCAGAAAGTTCAAGTTCATCATCTGCTGGCTCGGGAATACCCCTCGCCCCAGTCTCACAGAAAGAATAAATCTGAGCACAAAGCTTCAAAGGTGTTTTGCTGCCTGACGCTCGCTGAAAAGCATCAGGAATTAAACACCAAAACGCCTTTCAAAGAATCATGGAATGGTTTGGGTTGGAAAGGACCTTAAAGATCATCAAGTTCCAACCCCCCTGCCATGGGCAGGGACACCCTCCACTAGCCCAGGTTGCTCAAAGCCTCATCCAGCCTGGCCTTGAACCCCTCCAGGGATGGGGCATCCACAGCTTCTCTGGGCAACCTGGGCCACTGCCTCACCACCCTCACAGTGAAAAATTTCTTCCTAATGTCTAGTCTAAATCTACACTCTTTCAGCTTATACCTGTTACCCCTTGTCCTCTCACTACACCCCCTGATGCAGAGTGCCTCCCCATCTCTCCTGTAGGCCCCCTTCAGGTACTGGAAGGCTGCTGTTAAGTCTCCTCGGAGCCTTCTCTTCTCCAGGCTGAACAACCCCAACTCTTTCAGCCTGTCCTCATAGGGGAGGTGCTCCAGCCCTCTGATTAATTTTGTGGCTCTCCTCTGGACTCTCTCCAACAGGTCCATGTCTTTTTTATGTTGGGGGCCCCACATCTGAACACAGTACTTCGGGTGGGGTCTCACGAGAGCAGAGTAGAGGGGGAGAATCACCTCCCTTGACCTGCTGTTAATGCTTCTTTTGATGCAGCCCAGGACACGGTTGGCTTTCTGGGCTGCAAGTGCACACTGCCGGCTCATGTTGAGCTTCTCATCCACCAATACCCCCAAGTCTCTCCTCAGAGCTGCTCCCTACCCATTCTCTGCCCAGCCTGTATTTGTGCTTGGGATTGCCTCGACCCACGTGCAGGACCTTGCACTTGGCCTTGTTAAATTTCATGAGGTTTGCATGGACCCACCTCTCCAGCCTGTCAAGGTCCCTCTGGATGGCATCCCTTCCCTCCAGCGCGTCCACCACACCACACAGCTTGGTGTCATCGGCAAACTTGCTGAGGGTGCACTCCACCCCACTGTCCATGTCTCTAACAAAGATGTTAAACAACACTGGCCCCAGTACCGACCCCTGTGGAACACCACCCGTCACCAGTCTCCACTGGGACGTTGAGCCGTTGCGTGGCTTGGCTGCGATCCCTATTTCCGAATCACCATCGAAGCGTCTGCTCATGCATTCAGAGCTGGGACAGGGGCCAAGCCCAGCACAGCAGCGGCTCTCCATCACAAGGGCTCCGATGGCCTTTCCACGCCGTCCGCGCGAGCATTGTTCTGCAGACAGCTGATGGGATCCTTTGGCAGAGGAAGGAAATGTGCTTTCCATGGCTGGTGAAGGTCAGCAGCATCCCAAGCGGCCATTAGGTTGCAGATGAAAAGTGATGGCAGAAAACAATTGCATGACCCTTAAAAAAGTAAGTCAGGAAAAAAAAACCCGTAACCTGAGGGAAGTCACAGATTCTTCCTTGTTTTACAACCGGTCTCAGGTGCTGAGCAGTGCTTCTGTGCTGGTCATAAAGGGGAGGGGATTTTTTTGGCTTGTGACATGTTTTGGTCACAGCCCAATTCCTGATTATTCAAGGCAGACGATTTCCACGTTCCTGAACGTCTGGCCCTGCCTCCTGGAGCTGGGGGGAGAATAAAACAAGCCCTGGGATGGCAGGACACGTGCCTGGGCCCATGGGATCCGCCGCACTGGTTGATCCACACAGGGGCACCCTGCAAACCAGCCTCTCCCCGAGCCGCGCAGAGCCCCATTGCAGCCCCCGAGCACCCCCGGCTGGGTTTTGTCATAGAAATTCTGCAGCAGGGGAAGAGCTTGGGATGACTGGAATTATAAATTACCCATGTATAGAATTATTTAGAGTATATAAATTACCTATGTATAGAATTAGAGTATATAAATTACCTATGTATAGAATTATTTAGAGTATATAAATTACCCATGTATAGAATTATTTAGAGTATATAAATTACCCACGTATAGAATTACCCGCGTAAATATTTATTGATGCACATGAGGCGTCCTGTTCCCATCGGGGCAGCCCCAAACGCAGTTTTACCCCCGGTTCTTTGGGGTGCAACATGATTCTGCCAGTCGCCACTTCACACGCACACGCTTTGCAAAGCAACCGTGATTTTATGACATCATCACCCATCCGCTGCTTTCTCCATCTCTATGTCCTGGCAGTTGGCCTCGCTGCCGGTCCTTCTCGTGATGCCCAGTGACGGGGGGGGCTTCGCAGAGGCGTGGGAGGGACTGCTGTTATCTTCGGGGGTCCAGGGATGTCCTTAGTTATTCGTGTCCTCCTTGCGATGAGCTGCGGCCCGTTAGTCGTGATCACTTACACCTGACTATCCAGCACAGGAATACGTCACGAAAATCCATACAATCGCATGTCACTACAACAGAAAACTCATTCGTTTCCCTGCTATCGTGATGGTTACAAAATGAGATTTTTCCCTTTTTTTGGGGGGGTGGGGGCTGTTTTTTCACGCTGGGTGGCACAGCCTTTTCCCACGAGTTTTTCACGACGCTTTTCGCTGCCCCAACGGCGACTCCTCAGCCGCGTTACGTCTCCGTGACGTGTTCTGACCGCCTGTCTACGCAATCACCACCGGCTGATGACGCGCACGGCGGCTCCGGCGCAGCGCGGGGGCGGGGCCGCCCGGGATCCTGGCCCCGCCCCTTTGCCCCGCCCCCTT
>WKFP01013524.1:227260-237859 GCA_011057875.1 Pterocles orientalis | reverse complement strand
ACGGGCGCGGCGGGAGTGAGGCGGCGCGGCGGGAGGCGGGCGGCAGCGCTGTGAGGAGGAGGAGGAGGAGAGGGGGAGATCCTGCTGGTTCGGGCAGGATGGATAAGTACGATGACCTGGGTCTGGAAGCCAGCAAGTTCATCGAAGACCTCAACATGTACGAGGCGTCCAAGGACGGTTTGTTTCGGGTGGACAAAGCTGCCGGCAACAATCCCGAGTTCGAAGAGACCAGGAGGGTGTTCGCCACCAAAATGGCCAAGATCCACCTCCAGCAGCAGCAGCAGCAGGAGGAGATGTTGATGGCCGCCCTGAATGGAGGGGCTGCTTTCAACACCCCCCGGCCCAGCCCGCCAGCGGCACAGGGTTCCAAGCCACCCCCGGCCGCCGAGGGACCACGTGCGAGGCCACACGATGGAGGGGAGTGCAGCTTCGGCGACAGAGGGGTGCATGCCGAGGCACCGGGGAGCCAGGCCGGGCGTCGGAGCTGGGAAGCGGAGCCTGACAGGATCCCCAGAGCGGGGGGCTCGCGGCCTGGCGTGGGGCGTGGGGAGCAGCAGGCCAGGAGCTCCGGTGACCCCCAGGAGAACGGCAGCGAGGGCTGGCGGGGCGGCAGGGGTGGCGACACGAGGTCCTCCTCCTTCTCACACGCCTGGACCCCCCCAGCACCCTCAGCAGGGACAGAGGAGGGGGCGCCAGGGCCCCCACCGCAGCAGAGGTCCTCCTCCTTCTCAGCCCCCTCGGTGCAGCCCGCCCGGGGGTTTTCGGGCCCTGCTGATGGCTGCGGTGCCAGGGCTGGAGGAGAAGGCAGCCAGCTGTGGTGCCAGGGTGTCCCGCTGTCCTTGCCCCCCAGCTCCGTGCCCACCGCCCTGAGTACGGACTACCAGCACACCACGGCCTACCCTGGCCCAGCCGGCCGCTTTGTGGCCCACGGTCAAAATCACCGGCCCAACGGCAGTGGCGTGAGCCCTGAGCCAGGCTCCTCGCGCCTGGCCTCGCGTGGGCCAACAGCTCCGGATGCTCCACAGCCGCCTTTCCCAGATGGCACGAGCGGCCCGCGGTCGGACGCCGGGCACGCGGAGGGCTCCAGCGTGGGGAAGGTGAAGCTGCCCTGCCAGACCCTCCTGCTGCAGCCAGAGCAAGGGCCGTCGGCGGCTGAGCTGAAGCTGGAGGCGCTGACCCAGCGCCTGGAGCGGGAGATGGATGCTCGGCCAAAGGCAGATTACTTTGGTAAGGAGGGTTCGTTGCAAAGTGTCACCGCAGGGTTCACACCTGCGGGGCTGTGTGTCTGCGCCAGCTTGGTTATGCTTTTTCAGTTGCTTGGGGTTTTGTGTTTTGGGTTGTTTTTTTTTTGTTATTTAACTTTTATTTATCAGAAGGACTGGAGACTCCTCCTCCTGTGACCCTTTTTTTTTCTTTAATCCTGCCTGTTAGATTTTAAAGCAAAGGTGGTTAAGCAGCTTTGGGGAGGTTGGTGCTGAGCAGAGGCTGGAGCAGCAGCTTTTGAAGTGCCTTTCACTGCCAGCAGGGAGGCACTTAACTTTTCTTGACAGTACTGCTGGTTCTCCTTCTCTTCAGTGTGCGCTGCCCGGCCATGCGTGAGTGGAAAGGCGGCCGTCCAGCCCGCGGAGCAGTTGTGCCTGCATACTGTATGGGCACGGAGCTCGGGAAGCCTCGATGGGAAGGGGTGGCCGAGGGTCAGAGGCAAACCGAGTGTTTCCTTTCCCCGATGCAGCACTCTGCATTTTGATAGCAAATGAGATCGTTCAGCTTTTGAGAGAAGGAAACCTGAAGTTGCTGGGAAGGTTGAGAATTAATTAATTTAACAAATGATAGGAGCAGGTCTAGTGTATGGATTTTCCTCACGATTTTAGACCCACGGAAGTATAAGCAAGGACAGGCTAAACTCTCCAGCCTGGTGCAGAGGAAGGTTTTGCATCTCTGGCTGTACAGGTGCCGTTGCACGGGGTCTTGCCATGGGGTCCTGCCCGGTGGGTGGCTCAGCGGTGGTCTGTGCACACAGGAGCAGCTGTGGGCTTCACGCCAAGCTCCGGTGACGTGGCCAGAGGGACCACCGAGCGCTCAGCTGCAAGTTGCATAATGGAATGTGTTTCTTGGCATCAGGCGGTGGTGCTTGCCCGCACGGGGCTGTGCTGGGATTGTTTATCTCTGTATCTGAGAGTGGATTCAGCCTCGTGGCAGGGCAGACACGTTTCTATTCTGTGGCAGAAAAAAGCGATGTGTGGAGTTGCTGTACTTGGAGCATTTTGGCCTGGAAGCGTGTTTGGTGCTTTCTGTCGTGTGTGGGCAGTACATGGTTTGAATGAGCTGCAGGAGCCTCATCCGGCGGGGCTGAGCTCTGTGTCAAGGACCTGTGATAACGAAAATGGGGTTGGGACAAGTCTCGTGGGAGGTGGTGCTCAAAATTGGGAATTTTAGTGCTATAAACTGGTGAGCCCTGGTGAAGGAGGAGAGATGGAGGCCGCCTGATCCCTGGTGAAGTCTTCTGATGCCCTTCTGGCAGGAGGTTTTACACCAAGGTGTAGTGCCTGAGGAAATGGGAAGGAGGAGAGGGAGGAGGAAAAACGAAAGGTTGCAGGCACAGCAAAAGAAGGAGTAACGTTTTGTGGAGCCTCAGCTCTGTGGAGGAAGGCTCAGCAAATCTGCTGTGTGGAGGAGCAAGGAGCAGGAAGGGGCAAGTACCGAGGTCTTTTAATTCTGGGCCTTCTCCCCCTTTCTCACTTTTATTTTCATTTTTTCACAGTTACCTTACTTTGTCTGGAGGAATAAAGGACCCAGCTGGTCTTCTATGTTTGCTATTCCCTACCCTCAAGCTAGCAAACTTTAGGATGGAAAATAAATACTTGCATGCAATAGTGATAAAAAGGATGAACAGTTTGTTTTGTTGCGGACTTTTCCCCCAGTAAAGGGAAGTCTAATGCAGCAGCTTTGCAGTGCATCGGAGCCAGGAAATGAAACCAGGACTCAAGTGCAAATGACCAAAGTGTTCTATCTAAAATGCTTTCAGCTCTCCTAATTTTGGGTGCTGCTTTTGTAACGAGATTATTTTAAGATGGGTCTGTCTGTCTTGGTAACACAGTCCTTCAGTCTGTCTCTGGCTGGACCAGATACTTGTCATGAACAAAGAATTCTGATCACAGCAAAGGAGCTGCTTTTGCCTTCACTGTGTGCAAACGAGGGTTTGTAAATGAAAGCCCAGGAAAGGATAAGCTAGGGACTAGGCATAGCATAGGTAGGATGCTGTGCTGAGGAGTAACAGGCAGTCTGGTTATTTGTCAGCGCCAGCTTGCTGTACAAAATCCCTTTGCCTGCTCAGAGTGTGTATAATCAGTGAAAGGAAAGAAGCAAACAAAGCCAAGAATTTTCTTTTTTTTTTAAATAGTGGCCTATGTGTGAGCAGCATGGGCCACACGTGTCTCTGGAGGAATGTGGGTTCTCCAGGAGTGCTTTTGAAGTGCTGACTTGATTTATGTGGGCTTTTGAGGAGCACACAGGGAGGCTCAGGTTTGCCCAGGTCTGATGCTTGGGGAAGGCAAGCCTGAAATGGCTCCCTGGAGATGCTGGTTCCCATGCAGTGGAGAAGGAGCCCCGGGTCCCAGGACATGCCGCTGGAAGCCACCTTGGGCTGTGTTCAGTGTCTGCCTGCGCTGCCTGGAAGTGACTTGGTAGGGGAGAAGCTTGGCTGGAGGCATTAGGGTCTGCAAGGAGGTTTTGCCAGCCATTTGAGGAGAACCTCTGGTATCGCGCAATTCCTTAGTCTGCGGGCACAAATGGATGCTCTTAGAGGTGTAACATGTCGCATCACGTTTTCACCAGGGTTTATTTCATGTAGCTAGATGGAAATCTCTATCTGATGAAGCCTTTCTACACCCTTACCAAGAGCTTTTTCAAAAACATTTTTTATAAATGGTTTTCTTGCTATAAACATTTGTCAGGTGTTGAATTCTTGGCTTCCTCCCTTATTATTTACAGCGGAGCTGATAAGCTGTAGGTATTTTAGGAGGGCCCCAAGCATCTTGTTTTGCAGGAAAATATTGGGATGCTTCCCAGCAGTGGGGCAGAGAAGATCTCATAGCGAAGTCTGCAGATTTTTTTTCCCCTTGGCAGAAGCAGAGTGGTAGCTGAGTCGCAGAAACCCCGCTGGGACCTGGAAACCCAGCACCTTTGAGTGGGTGTGATCAGCTCGAAGGCCAGCGGCGTTCTTTCGAAGTCTTGTGTGTAGCAAAGTTGGCATTTTACCCCTGCCAAAACCACAATTCATTTAACTTGAAGCCTGTACATACCCGCGGACTTTACCGAACCCTGCTGATGATGGTGCACCAGGATGCTTTGGAAGGAGATGCCTGCCTGCAGCAGAGAGGAGAGGCAGGCAGGGTGGTGTGGGCCCTGGCGGAACGAGGAAAGCTGGAAGGATGGCAGCATCTAGTGGGTGCGTGCGAATTGCAAAGCTTATCTCACTGCGAGGAACCAAGCAAGTAAGTATTCGCCTGGGATGTGGCTCTTCAAGATTACAGCAGTGTGCGCTTCTCCTCCCTTGCTCTTGGGAGCTAAGCTGGATTTGCAAGCTAAGGAAAGATCTACCAAAAGGAAAGAAAAAGGAAGGGGTTGAGGCAGAGGAGCAATAGATCTTTCAGCCAGGATGCTGCGGCAGTGGGGACTGAAAGGAATAAGGAGCCTCATTCATTTGGCACTGGAATAACACCATCTCTGACATCGCTGTAAGGTATTTAAAATGTCACCCATTTAAAATGGGTTAAGACGAGCCACGAGGAGGTGGCATCAGGTTCTGGAGGAGGTCTGAAGGAAAGCCTGAAGATCTGAGCATCACATTGGGTATGACAGGGTAAAGTTTTGTGTTTTTTTTTTTTCAGTGGATGGTGTTTGAAAAATGTGTGTGTAAGTGGAAGACAGTTCTCCTGGAATAAATAGGTGGGTTGGAAATGCAGAAGCTGTACCTTGCACAGAGTAAGTGAAAGGGGCAGGACAGACTTATTCTTCCAAGTGCTGTTTCTGGGTTAGATACATATGCAGACCCACACCACCAGAACCATCTTTCCACTGTGTTCCTTGTGTCAGGACCAGATTGACACGGCAAGGAAAGCTCACCACTGGAGCAGCACAGCAGCACATTTTGCACTCTAAAATTAAGTGACCCTCTTAGCAAACCCAACCGGGAACACATCTAGAAAAGCTTGGCTGTCCTGGATGCTGCTGAGAATGGGGATGCTGCTGGAAAACCCCACAACTGTGTTCTTGGTTTGTAGGTAGGTGACATCTGGCAGGTGGAAATAAACCATACTGACCAGTCCCAGAAAATGCTGTTGTTCAGCATGGCTTGCATTGAATTTTTAGTGGGTGGGATACAGCAAGTAACTGAGCTCCTTCTAGTGAGTGTGAAATAGCAACGTCTTGAGGAAAAAACAATCTCTAAAGGCTTTGAGTCCAGCGGCAAATGGAAATGTACTTGTTGAACTTTGGGAGCGGGACTGACATTTCAGACTGGGCACCGGCTTTCCTTTCATTCCTGACAGCCCTCAAGGTCTGCATCAGACCTGTGTGATCTCATGAGCGGAGGCTGTTCCTGGTGGCAGTCCTCACTCTGGTTTGCAGTGCCGAGACGGAGCACGGTGAGTGCTGGGATGTTGCTTACAGGGCATGTTTTTGGTCCCAGCTCTGCCCCAAAGGTCCCTTTGTTCCGGCACTCAGCTGCAGCGCGGGTGGTTGCTTGCCGCATGATGTGAAAGGGAACAGAGATTTCTTTGTTGTCCGGGGCCCAGTCTCCCTGCCAGCAGAAATCAAGCCGAAATCAGCAATTTCCATCCCTTTCCAAAATCTGGCTACCGTTCTGCTTGCACGCTCGAGAATGAATTTACTGGCACTGCACTTGTGAGGTGCTTTGGGCTTGTCATCCTGGTGGCGAAAGGGAAACCTTTCATTTCTCCTAATCATGTCTTAATAACACTGTCTGGGGTTAAACGGCAGAATTTTGGAGGGGATATCTGCTCAGATCGGCTCTTGCATAAGCACTCGTTACGCGTGGCAAAGTAACAGGTATCAGGCATCTCGCCGAGCTGTGGATGCTCAGAATCTCTCTGCTTCCAGCTGAAACCATAAGTTTTTGCTAAATGCTGTGTTATGCCAAGAAAATTACCCTATGGGGCTGGCCTGATGCTGCTGACATTTTAACTCTGCACCCTGGCTAGCAGAGAGCACGCTCAGCAGTCTGCTGGAAAACAGTCGTGGGAGCTGGCGTGGAGCGGGGCGCGGAGCCTGTCTTGCAGCGGGATGGGGTTGGATGTGATTATAGGATTGTATTTGGGAGAAGCAAAGAGTTACTTCTAGAATCATTCCAGTTGCTACTGAGATTTAATTGGCTTTCAAGTAAGATTTAGCCAGATACAACTGAAAACAGAAACTATACGCAGATTTGCCATAATGCTATTTTTTTCAATTGTCAGCTTTGCCACAGAACGTGTATAAATATTTATAGCATGGCTGGTTATGACATAGTTGGGTAATTTAGCATGTCATAGCTTTTACAGACAACATTGTCAATTTATTTTGAAAGCCTTTTCGTTCTACGACTTTATCTTCTATGTTCTAAGGGCCTAGATGTTTAAAGAAGTGGATAAAAGGGTTAAGCAGGGGGTGAAACGGAGCATGTACCTTCTGTCTCCTGCTCTTTCTTGCTGCTCATCCATATTCAGTGTCAGCGGGCTGCTTTCTGGAGAGGATGAAATTGGAGCATGCTGGTGATTTTTCCTGGAGCAGACTGGCACTGGTGTGGAAAAGGGGAAAATGCAGCACTTGCTGTGCTATAAATCCATTGGTGCTGCGGAAAGCCTGGGGAATGTTGTGGAAAGAAGGCTTTGAGCAGCAAAATCAGCAGGTTTTCTGCTCTCAAGGCTTTCCACTCGATATCGCTGTAGTCAAGAGGGAATTTTGCAAGGTGGCTGTTAGCTCTTGTGTCAGACAATTGCCCAGCATCTCAGGCTGCCGCTGAATGTGTGCATTCCTGGGAGAACACATCCATTTGGAGAGCTAAATTTTCTTATTTTTGTCTTGTCTTTTCCTTTTTTTTCTGTTTTTGTAATGCTTGCATGATTTGTCTTTTGCTTTCTTAAAATGTTTCTTTTAATAACCAACTGAGATAAATCTGCTTGGTTCTAAAAGAACCAGCAAGTTGTGCTAACTTCATGCCAGTCTGCATGCGGGGTGGGCCCGCAGCCAAGCTGGCATTTCAGTTCACGTTGGATTTGGACAGAACAGAGTAACTAATTATTCTCTGCAGCCTTCCCTCGGGTTTGTGTCAGTTTGGACTCCTGAGTGCAGCGGGGCTCGGAGCAGTGCTCGAACGGCTTTCAGCATGTGTTTGGATGCACACAGGCAGCTGCAGAGCAGAGAGCCAGGTCTGCTCTGGGAAAATGAATTATCTGCTTTCCACTAGTGTGCACTACTGCAAAGGGTTCCTGAGCATTTTTAGCGGTGTAGCGGGAAAACTGATGGCTGCAGCTATCAGCTGCAGGATTAAATTGTTAACCACCCTGAGACTGCCAGCGTGGTGCTGCCAAGTTGGGAGTTACTTTTCCGTGCTGTCGTAAGTACGTTAGGTTTCTTCCTGACTTTCACCAAACCTTTGCAATTTCTGTGGAGCTTTTGTGGCCCTGAAAGAAGTGAAGTTTTGGTAACCACAGCATAACTGGGGATCTCCGGCAAGATGATGCTGTCCCTCTTCTTCGGGCAGTAGGAGCAAGACATGACCAGCGATCCCTGCCCTGGGGAGTTTAAGTTTTATTTGATTAAACAGGGATGAAGTTGCTCATGTAGAGGTAGTTAAAGGGTGATGCTGCTTTAAAACTGGTCTGTCGCAGTCACAGGGTAATGCCTGAAGGAAGTAAACTGGCTTGATGTGTCATTTTCCCTGGACAAGGACTTTCTCTCCTCTGCCACTAATGGTGGTTTTGGGCGGCCTGGCTGCATTTCTCCCTGCTGGGTGGAGGGAGCAGGTTCTGCCAGGAGATGCCATCAACGGCATGAAATTCAGTTGTCGCTCCTTACTCCGTTATCCAAATAGTTTTATGTGGAAGTGCAGTGAGATTTGAGAGGCCCTGGGTGAACACACAAAACCATATGTGCTGGCTTTGGCTCTCCTTCACCCCATGGGCCGCCGGAAAGTCAGCTTCAGCCACCAGATACCTCTCCTTAAAACTGACTTCTTCCTTGCCTTGTCTGGCAAGAGGCAAGATGAATATCTCGGTGGGATGCATCTTCTGTGGGCAGTGCCTAGGTTGGGTCTCTCTGTTCGGATGTGGCTGACAGAGGGAAGAAAGGGAGGTGTCGGGTCAGTGGGAAATTCTCTGGACCTTGGGGTGGGAGTCTGAAATTGATGAAGATTTAAAGGGGCTCAGTGAAGGAGTGTGCTTTCCTCAGGTCAGTTGCAACTAACAAGCTTATTTTATGCATGCAGAAGAAACTTTTGACCTCTTTCTTCTTCTCTCTCTTCCAGGCACCTGCGTGAAGTGCAGCAAGGGTGTGTACGGAGCAAACCAGGCTTGCCAGGCCATGGGCAACCTCTACCATGACGGCTGCTTCACCTGCGGAGCCTGCAGTGAGTACTCCCCACCCAGCCTGCCGCTGGAGCAGGGGCAAACTCTGTGGGCTTAGTGCTTTTCTGGTGTAAAAGGGGAAAAAAGGAGGTGGTTATTGAGTTATCTGCCAGCTGGAGTCTGCTGCAGCTGTATGTCATGGTGGTTGCTGTTTGGTTGTGAACAGATTCTTGCAAGGCATGCAGAAAAGAAACTTTATTCCGGGGATGGTTGTTTTCTTTGCTCTGTCTCTCCACCCCAGCTATGTTTGTGTTTACTTGTAAGAGTATTTTTTCAAAGTGGTGGTGAATATGCCTTATCTGGCATTTAGGGTTTTTTTAATTTGTCACATCAGACTTTGCAGCCATTCTGGCCTTTCAGCCTGCGGACCCGAGGTACAGCCGCTGGGCTGGTCCCATGATGAGGGTGCAGGCAGCAGGCTCTGCAAGCCCTGGAGACATCTTTTTGGTTGGAGCTGCTACATGGTCGGTCCCGTCACGGTGTTTCCACTGCATGCATTACCTTTGCTGTCATCATTCTGCCATTCTGAGGGACCTCTGGTCAAAGCATCAAAGTGCACGAATGACCCAGGTTATTCGTGCTTGTTCTTTCTGCAGAGAAACAGAACCGTGCTCCGAAACGAGGGGCATACCTCTGCCAGCTTGGTTTCTGGTTGTTGCTGGGAGGGTGCTGGTTATTGTGCCAGAGGTGTCGGGCTGGGAGCAGCGATGGCGAGCCCTGTGAAATCTACCCAAGTGGGGTAAATATTTCAGCTGGCCCTGCCAAGCTCCCAGCCGCTTGTCAGACCCACGTGTGAAGCTTGATGGAGCACATGGCGAGCTGCATGCAATGTATGGATCCTTAGGAGCGGCTTTTCGCGGAGGTCTGTAATGGAGCTGGGGTGAGGAACAGACCGCTTGGTTTCAAACTGTGCCTGTGTTTGTAAAACAGTGGTGTTTCTATTCTGTTATGTTCAATCCCAGGGCTAGTAATGTATTTTTAGGAATGTATCTGTATACGTGGCAGCAGTAAAAACAATAATAATCCTTCTGGTGCTTTTTGTATATATCAGTTTGGTTTTCCCAGATGAGCTTTAGGCTTTTTCTCCTGCATTGTATTTAGAGTTGTAAACTCGTCAGGACTGCATGTGTTTTATTCAGAGCTCGGAAGTGGGAATAAATATAGAAGGATGTGTGTGCTTTTTAAGAATAGCTGAGCCTTGAACTCTGCTCGTTTCCCAGCTGTCCCACACCAGCTGCCTTGCCTTACCTATGTTTTCAGTAGAGAACTTCACCGTCTGACTGAAGATGGGAAAGCTGAAAAGAAAAAGGGGTGTTTGCATGTGGTGGCAGTTTCCTAGGGGCTCAGAAGAGAGCAGCTCACTCTTTCATCCTCTCTTATAAATTAATTCAAAACTTCCTCATGTGGAGGGGATCCCTGGCTGCCACTGAGGCTTTGTTTTGGGGACCTCTCGCCCTCTGTGGCTGGGTGGCCTCCAAACTGCCCTTGCACACAAAGTTCCTGTTAAAAATAATCCAGCAGCAGGTTCGAGCTGACTTAAATTTCTAAAATTACTACTGTGCCACTGGTGCCTTAGAAAGAAACACTTTTGATCCTCCGATTAGAGTGGATTTTACTGTCTTTATTTGGAGACCAGCGCTAGGGAGATAGATGTGGTTGCAGAGATATCAAGGGTTACTCCCATTTATGTTTATTTGTGTTTGGTTAAAAAATAGCTTAATCCCATTTCTAATGAGGTGGGTTGGTGAGGAATGAAAGAGTTGCTGTTTGCTGCTTATTCTAAAAGGCAACCCTTTCCAAAGGTTTCCAACACAAGTGAAAAGGTTTGGGTGTCAGTGAGACTAGAAAGATGGAAAAAAAAAAATCTAAGTTTAGCAAAGTGAAGCCCATTTTTCTCTTACCCAGGCTGCAACTGAGGTATCTCTTTGGAGATGTGCTGGAGCAAATGGAAAGTTAAAAAAAAAAAAAAAAAAAA
>WKFP01013524.1:210165-227238 GCA_011057875.1 Pterocles orientalis | reverse complement strand
TTTTTTTTTTTTTTTTTTTAAACTCAGTTTAATGTTCATGTCTGTGTGGGAGTAACAGGTTGCCCTGGGCCGTTGCAAGTCCCTGCTAAAGCCCTGTCTGCGCGATGGACAAAAGCTCCAGCATCCTGGAAGTGTAGCCTGGTGGCATGCCTGTTATCAGCTGCTGAGCAAAGTGACTAACACAAAGGCACTAGTGACTAAGCTTGAACTATTCTGAAACCAATGCTTAAATGACCTTGAGGTCATCCTGAAGGTCCCAGGGCTAAACAGATCAGACAGACATGCTGGGGATGAGCAGTACATAAAAGCACGAGGCTCAAACCTCCTGTCAGGAGGAGGAACAACAAGATATCCTATAACAACGAATGAAGATGGTAGGGTTGAAATGCCAAAGAATTTTAACGGCTTTAATTTTTTCAGGTGAGATTAGCTAAGTTCAGGATGAAGTGCAAGTGAGATACGGTTAGGAGCCAGCAGCATAAGACATGTAGTAGAGAAGTTATCCTGAAAGCAGCACTAAGCCATGCACTAGTGTTTCTGTGTTCAGCAAAGGATAGCGCCTGTGTGGTCATCGTGATGCGTATTTGAAGTGATGCATATTTCTAGTATGTAGCCATCAATATGTGGTTCCTTATATACCGTTTAAGTTCCGTCCTTTCTTTTGGTGAAATTATGGCAGCATCTCCACGTTCAAGCTGAACCTGTGCCAGCCTCTGCAGGCTGCATTTCCCCGCTCCGCAAGGACGGTCCTCAGTGCAGCCCGAGGAAGTGAGCTTTTCCTGCAGCTTGGTTTCCCATGTGTGCAATGAGGAGATGCTTCCTCATCCTCAAAGGGGTGGTGGGAGGAGAAGTCTGTCCCGATGCAAGCAGGGAGAGGCCGAGAGCAGCAGAGTTAAAAATGGGCTCTGTTTGCTGGCGCTGCTCCCGTGGTGGCTGCAGGAGTACCTGGTTACTCCCTTTTTTGGCAAATTTCCATTTATGATTCTGCCAGGGGCTTAAAGGCAGTTGTGGAGAGGAGCTAAAAATAGTTGAAATGACCACTTCTTCCCTAAAGAAAGTATTTAAGTCATCCGCTCCTTTTCCCTCAAACTGCTCTTGGTGTCAGCACCTCTTCTTCATGGGCCCATGTAACGCCAACAGCCAAATTATAAATCCTTCACAAAGGGGTTTGTCCCTCTGCTGAGCAAGCTTGCAGCAGAAGCCCAGACACAGTGCACTGGCTGTGGCAGCTTCTCAGAAGGCCTGTTGCCATCAATCTTGACCTGCTAATGTTACAGGGTTAAAAATATTTACCGGCTGGTAGATGCTGGTTCTGTCACTGTGGAAGAATTGACGTGGCAGCGATCCAAACCTCATCCCTGCTGCTGTGATTGCTGCTGCTCGCACACCAGCCGTTGTCCAGAGAAGTGTCTCCTTGTTGTGTGGCTCCGCGTCTGTTTTTCCTTGCTGCTGCCACCTTGTCTTTAAGGAGAGACCCCATGTACAGGTGGAGAGTCACTTGGGCACCTGCCCATTGCACTGAGCTGGAGCCCCCGCTACTGTGGAATTTAAAATCAAATTTAAATGGTTTTTTGTCTGTTTTTTTTTTTTTCGTTTTAGGAGTGCTAAATACCAATGCTGTATTTAAAGTAAATTGGTGGTAGATTTTCGGGGGTACTTCATTCTTTATTAGGCTTGTTGTTAGCTTGCTGAGGACCACCATTGACAGGAGTGCTGCAAATCCCAGGTGTCTCCATGCTTCTTCTTCCTCTCCTCCGAAGTTGGGATTCTGCAGCTACCAGTGAGCGTGCCAGACTTACCTGTGGATGGGCAGGCACACGAGGCGTTATCGGACAAATACTCACCCTGGGTTTTGGGCCACAAAGCCCGAGATCGGATACTTTTTATTTTGGGCTTCAGGTCCTGTTTTGGTGTCAGCAACCTTGGCAAAACATCAGGGTGTCTGAGAGAGGAATCAGAGCGGGATGCTTTCGGGTTTGTGCTGAGCAGTACCTGCAGCTTACCCACGAAGCTGCTGCATGTGCAAACCCAGGTTTGTTCCTCGAGAAACCCACTGCCGTGTCCTCCGGCAGCCTTGCTGGCTGGAACCTGGGCAGGGCACTATGGGCTGCTGGTGAAATGCTGGTCTGGCTGGATTGACTGGCAAAATTCCAGAGCTTCACTGGACTATCCATTTCCCAAGGAGCAGCAGCAGTTGTTTCCCAGCCTGAGAGTGCCCTCTGGTGAATGCAGGAGACGATAAAGCTCTTGATTCATTGAAGTGGTTTTACTTGGCTTCCTCTTGAACTAAAAACAGTGAATAGGAGGCATAAACACAAAAGCTGCAGTAAATATAAATCTTCCCCACGTGCAGAGCCCTTTCTTGGAAAAACTTTGTTGTCTTATCTCTGTTAGGACATTCTGTTTTGAAAAAAAAATGTTTTTTTAAATGCTTTCAGATTTTTGTTGGCGGCTGCAGTAACAGCTGTGCTGGTAGGGAGCAGAGAGAAGTATGTGAGGTGCTCTGGTCTTGCACTCCGCTGGAGGCAGACTGGGTGGTCAGGTATTGCAGTGGCTTCTCTGGCAGCTGCTGGTTGAAGGCACCTTCTGGTGGAACAGCACGGGAGGGGACATTTTGAGGAATGGTATCAAGTATGGATCACTTTCTGCATGCTCTTTCTTCTCTTTGCTCCTCTCCTGGGGTGTTTTCCAGCGTACGTCAGAGTACACTCACTTGCTCTTGCCAGGTTATTTCATGTTGTAATGAGCCAGGAGGTGGTCCAGGCTTGCAAAGCTTCCTCCTCCTGCCCAGAGGTGGGACTGTTGTCCAGATCCAGCAGTTGGCATTCATCAGTGACTGCCAGTGGAAGAGATGGAGTTGGGTGCTCTTCTCCAGCAGTGCAGTGGCCATGCTCCAATGTCCTCGTTGTCATTTGTTTCTCAGCAGACAGTTTTTGCTCACATTTTCTCCCCATTCTCTGCTTATTTTTCTCTTTTCTCTCTGTTTTTCCCACAGGTCGAAAGCTGAGAGGGAAAGCCTTTTATTTTGTCAACGGCAAGGTGTTCTGCGAAGAAGATTTCCTGGTAAGTACACAGCTGGCTCTTGTGCTGGCATGGCTCAGCCTCTCCCGCAGACGTGCAGCTTTTCTGCCTGGCGGCTCTGCTCCCTTTTCAGCGTCCTGCCTGGCCCTTCAGCTCCCCTTTTCCCTGGGCTAGCCCCAGCCATGGGGTTGCTCACACGTGGTGCTGGAAGCAGCCGAGTGAAAGACCATGGTTTGCAGTGCAGAGCCTGTAGTTGAAGCTGTAGCCTCTTGCCATGCTTCCTTCGAAGTGTGTCTCTGTGGCCATGCTGTGGAAACGGGAGTGAGATGAATGACTGCAGGAAAATCGAAGAGTGAATTTCCCTTTCCAACGAACTGGCTTTTCTTGAGCATCTTAATGGATATCTTTCCATAGTCTTCAGTGGATTTTTTGTGAATGTACGCCGGCATGAAGCAATCCCATAGTCCCCTTTTTGGCTGGTGGAATTTAAAGCTATGTGCCCCCCTGCCCTTGAGCCCTCATAGGTTAAGCCTTCACTGAGACTTGAAGAAGTCATATTTGCCTATTTATTGGGGAAGTCTAGTGATTTCCATCAGAGAGAAGTGAGTTAATCTTCTTTGCTCTCATCAGTATATTCTGCACAGGCTGAAAATTGAAAGATTGGTTAAATGCATCTAAAATATTTGATTTTTCCAGTTTGCATTTCCACCATTCAGATATGACTGAAACGCTAGATGATGTGTTGTGCCTGAGGTGCATGTCATGGACACGATAGGCAGTTCCTTACCATTAGATCTTAGCAATAGCAGTAAGTCTTCCTAGTAAATTGCTTCATGTGCATTTATGGTGTTTACTTATGTACTGAACTAAACTTAAATTTAGGACTTGAGTACGAGTTTCTGTAACTTTCCTCCTGAACAGTGGAAATCTGATGTCAGTGTAGAATATCCTCTGGGGACCCATCCACAGCTTCATAGACTGAAAAAAGCACTGGAAAGTTTAGCTTGTGTAAGGAGTACAGAAGAAGGCCAAGCAAATAATGCCCCATAATACGCTGTTGTTTATGCTCGACTAGCCTTGCGAAATTTTAAGCCGATTCTTTTTTGTCCCTGCAGTATTCTGGTTTCCAGCAGTCAGCTGACAGGTGTTTCATCTGTGGCCATTTGATAATGGACATGGTAAGTGATAATTGCTTTAGGAGAAAAACTCCCACAGCTTTTTAGAAGAATGCATCAAAAGCAGAATGTGTTCATATCCAGTACTGTTTGTTATCATCTGGTAGGCTGCCTAGTGTGAGATTGGCAGCAGAAAGAAAATCTACCAAGCCTTTTGTTGATTTTTGAGAGGAGGTGAAGCTGGCACCCTGCTGCATGCGATGCAGAGACTTGGCTCCAGCTGTTTTCGGTGCAAATTGAAAATCAGTCTTCAGCTCTTCCATCCCCTTTTGGGCTTCCCTGGACGGAGTATTCACAATCCTGGCGATGCTTCCCGCTCAGAAGTGCTGTGGCTCTGCCGTGCTCCTGTGCTGTGGGCATCAGTGCGGCTCTGCTGAGCCTGTCCTTCCCGTAGCAGAGCTGTGGCTTCTCACGTGCCTTTGGGATGAAGGTCACGGTCATGTACCTGGTGAGCTACAGCTCAGGCAAAGGAATGAGGAATTTCTGAGTGGTTAGTTCACAGCATGCCTCCCAAGTTTTTCTAATGATTATCATTAATTATCTTTGCCTGCCTGCTCACACTGGAAGGTATTACAATCGGAAAAGCTATTTTATACTCAGAAGTGATGTTCCAGGTTGTAATTACTGCCCCAGAGCCAGCAGGTGAATGGCAGCTGTTGAGTTCAATACAGTTTCCATAGTCTGTGTTAATGAGAAAGCGAGGCTAGTACAAAGCTCTTGGATATCTGAGGCATTATGAAAACCTAGAAATAGTATTTGTTTCAGCCTCTCATGGAGAATATAGAGATGCATTTCCTTTTGTTGGCCTGGTACACTTGCTTTGTGATCCTGCTAAGTATTGTCCAACTGTTGGCTTCAGAAATTATTTTCTTTCCTTTAAATTCTGTCACTTCTATCCTTTGTAATGCTAAATACCTTGACTGAAACTATAAATTGTTTTCTTACCTATGCTAATAATTCATTTCTCGGGAACCAGGTGTTGTGTACTGATTCGAGCTGCCCTTTCCGTCACTGTTAACTCATTTTTCAGATGAGGTGACACAAAAGAAGACACAACCTTGCTGATGAATATGCAGCACTGTCTCGTATAAAGCTGTGTGTTGATTATTTTCACCTTTATTGGCTGTTCACATGCTTTTTTCCTATCTCTTCGTTTGTTGCAGATCCTGCAAGCTCTAGGGAAATCGTATCATCCGGGCTGCTTCCGGTGCGTGGTCTGCAATGAGTGCCTGGATGGTGTGCCCTTCACTGTAGACTCTGAAAACAAAATCTACTGTGTCAGAGACTACCACAAGTAAGGACAAAATAAACAGCACCGGTGCTCCCATCAGCAAGCCTCTCCTTTAGCTTTTCAGCTAATTAGGAAATGTGGATTAGTAATACATGGACAGGATGAGAAGGCAGCAGTTTGAGGATGGGGCTAGACCCTAGAAATTCCTGATGTCTCTCCCCTTGCCTTGCCATGGGCTTTCTGTGTAAACCTGAGGAAGTCACTTAGCCCCTGGGCTTCAGCCGCCCCTTCTGCGAAGCAGAGATGGTGAGAAATAGTGCTCGTGAAGTGTTCAGTGAGGGAAGAAGCCAGTCGACTGTAAAGTAAGACTGTGAGTGCCTGCTGAAATCAGTGTGAGCTGCTTTTTGAGGAGTTGCAGGGCTGAGTTTGACCTTTAAAGAATGCTTTTAGAAATCAAAGTGAAACATTTATCCAGCTCTAAATTGAGCAACTGATAAATCCACTTAAGAAAACAACCTGTAATTTAATAAAATGAAATGTCTGTGCTCTTAGCTGGTAGTTACGATGGTATAGCAGCATACATTTGGAATGTCCGCCTGGCTTGCATTGCTCCTTGCTCTGTGCTCTGAGCAGCAGACTGTTCAGTGTTACTCAGGCAGCCCAGGGAACTGTTCTGTGTTGTGCCAAGATCAGAGCTGCCTCCGGGTGCCACCGTAATTCTGAAATGATGCACGTTTCCTTGCCATTTCATTTAATTACTTATTTATTGTGTTACGTTGTGTTATAAGGCCTGAAGGAACCTCTTACGGTCCCATGGTGTTTTCTTCGACGTTTCCTGCCCTGTTGCAAGGCTGCTGCTTCTTTTAATGTGTTTATCTGGAGACAGTCCTGTTCAGTTTCTCGTCATTCTCTCTTTCAAATCTCTCAGTAGCAGCCAAGAATTCTACAGTGGGTTTGTTTTTCTTCTGGCACTAAATGTAAAATGTAAGATCTCTTTCTGCTTGAGTGAGCAGCGTGTGCCAGACATTACTTACAATCAATCCTCAAATGAATTTATGATCTTGGGCTGTAAAGCTTTCCTGTGGATAAGTTATTTACAGCTGCAGCTTTTCCTCTTATCGCCGAGAACATGCAGGCCTCTCTTTTGATGTTGATCTATAATTTGCCTTCACATTCTCGTTGCTCTTCCAGAGTTTTAGCTCCCAAGTGTGCAGCGTGTGGACTTCCCATCCTGCCCTCCGAGGTGAGAGCCTTTTACTGAAAAATGTGATCTATTGAAATGACCACATCATTAATGCCTGATTTGGGATAGATGTGGCTGTTGAACAGAGAGAATATAACATTCCTGATGTTACATTTTGGAGGATATCCACAGTCAGTGATGAAGCTTTACTGTAAAAATAACTGCAGATGGCAGGATTGATTTGTGCTGTCCAGCCAGCAGCTCAGATGCATTTGTTCAACATTCACATTGCTGCAGGAAGCAATCTACTGAGTGCATGTGTCTGATCCTGCTGTAATCCTTTTTAATTTCTCTTTTGCTCCAATGCTTACAGGGGTCCGATGAGACCATTCGTGTTGTGTCCATGGACAAGGATTACCACGTGGAATGTTATCACTGCGAGGTAGGGCAGCCGCTTTCTCAGGGAGCGGGCACTTAATAGTGGTAACTTCTGTTGTGTTTAAGATGGAAATAAATCTCCCCCCTTCCAGTGGCAGTAGATGAGCAATTCAAACATTGCATTGTGCAACCCTTTCTATCAGCAGCTGAGAAATTTTCAGTTTGAGGACACAAGTTTTTGCAGCAATGTGTCTCAGCTGCGATTTCATTTGCTATCCATAAAGTCATGGGCAAAGAGTTAATTATCACTTTTAAAGTTGGCAATACATTTGTTAACGCGGGAAGCGTGATGACTTAGTAAGGTTCTGTTGCTGCCTTTCAGAAGGCTTGACCTCCAGATCACATTCGTGTATCTGATTTCCAGGTTAGATTGTTCACAAATGCTGAGGCGATGGCTGATCCTGTCTGGTGTAAGTTACCTTCACTCGTTTATGGGGGCTGGAGAAAGGACACGGCTGCACAAAAGAATCCCAAGAGGTGCTAGCTCTTAAACACCATTTGGTCTCTGTGCAGGGCTTCCCAGAGAGCCTTCATACTCTGTGAATTAAGTAAATAGCTGCTCACTGTGCTCACGGGCAGTGGAGAGAGGCCCTAGATCAGCAAGCTGTTTTCACATCAGTACACCTGCAATTAACGTGATGTGAAGAGGTGAGTCCTGCCTGAGAGCGTAAGGAGACAGTTAAAATGCTGAGGGTTGCGCCTCGCCACTAGATAAAGCTTATTTGATAAAACTGCATAGGACAAATTTGTACAAGGCCTCAGAATGCCTGTGCCAGGTGCTTTCCTTCTTGTGGAAAATGTTGGACTTGCTAGGAAGGAGCTGTTGGCTGGATGTCCTTGTCACAAAATCCCCCTCCTGGAAGCCAGACCCCGCGTGACGCTGGACAGTGAACGCATGCTCTAATAATTTGCATGGCCTCTCTTTGCAGGACTGTGGGATGGAACTGAACGACGAAGATGGGCATCGCTGTTACCCGCTAGACGAACATTTGCTTTGTCACTCCTGTCACCTGAAACACATCGAGAACGGCACTACCCCAGCAGCTGGGTACCAGCACCACTACTAGCTAGCGTGGCCAACATGGGCAAGTCCGGACAGAAGGCTTGTTACGTCATCTCCCTCTCCTCATCCTCAGTTTACTTCCTGTGCATGTTTTTTGCTGGTTGGCAATGTTCCTGTAAAACGATACATAAGATTTTTGCTGGATTCCCAGAGTCTGAATGCTTGTGATAGCAAACCATGTTTACTTGACCACGAACATGGCATGTCATCTAAGCTCATCAGTTTACTTCTATGTGCCTTCTGCTTTCTGGAGATTCCTCTTGGCTCATTTTGGAAGATTCTTCAGTGAAAGCACAACTTACTGCCGTGCCTACGCACTCCGATTGTGCCATGCACAATGAAAAAGGCAGAGGCTGGCTTGCCTGCCTGCGGGGGACAGCCCTTCAGTCTGCTAAGTGTTTCCTGACAAGCACATTTCATCAGATTCCCTGAAGGACACCAGCCTATTAATACCAATTTTTAGACACTCTCCATTAATTCTTTAGGAAATAAAAGGAGGGATTCTGTGCAAAATGGCACTCTCAGACCTTCCAGTTAATTCTCCAAACTCCAGTATGAAGTCTGGCTGTAAAAGCACCAACTCTCCAAGCACAAATGGGGCGTGCTGGCTGCCAGGTGGACGCCGACATCCCATTTCAAACAGAATGAAAAACTGGAACAAACGAGGCTAAGCTGCTGCGGTGACTTGGGGCCCGGGTGTGTATGTCAGCATGATACGCAGGGGCCAGTCTGCTGTGTCAGAGTCTGGATAGTGGATTATAATTGGAAAGGAAAGGTCAGGATGCTGGAAGTGTGGATGCTGGGAGATGAAGCCTTGTTGCGTGCAGAGCTTGCTTTGGACAAAAGCTCTCCGTACACGGACACTTGCCGGAGTTTTTCAGTTCGTCCCTGTGGCTCAGCCCCCAGCCTGGCCACTCCTCTCCATGGTGTTTACCCAGCACAAGGCTATTTCATAATGGTGCTTATCTATAGCTCTGGGAACAAACTTGAGATCGTTATGAAGGCTTTGTTACACAGGGATTTAGACCCCAGCTCCACAACCTATAATCAGAGGAGTCTGTTGGTATGAACAGATTTGTTCCCATGAGTAACAACAGCTTATCTGAACAAAGGGTTAGTGATTTTGGCCCTTGCTTTCTGTTCTGCTGAGAAGGCAGGAAGGCAGATCGTTGCTCTTTTTGAACCGCCTTGCTTTATAGTCAAAGCAATCTGCTCCCCCAGGATGTGTTAGGTGTAAGATAGGTGTGCCTGCAGCGTATCTTCTGTGGGTACCAAAGCTGTGCAGCCCCTCCTGTACAGATACCAAGTTTTTGTTTGAGAAAACATTTTTAATGTAAAGTCTTGGATGCAGTCAGGAATCTTGGCTACCTTTGTGCGGAAAACTAGTTAAATCCTAATGTCTCCGTGCTAAAGATGTAAATCCAGTTGTGATGGATAGAGGACAGGATGACATTCTTGAAGATCCATGTTGCGGCTGCTCTTTGGAATGGGGATGGCCACATGTGGCTGGAGGTCAGTCCCACGCTGGAAACCATCCAGAGCCCCAGTTTTCCTACCGCTTGGTTCTGTAACCTATTGGTGGGTGACCGAAAGCTCAAGGCAGGGGACTTTCCCACTGCAGTATACATGGCTCTGCAGCATATGTAATTTGGAGAGTTTTACCTGTGGTTTTAGAGGAGGTAAAATTAACCCCAAATATGTGAACTCCCTGGGATCTTAAATTTGGCTTCCCAGATGCTGGACACAAAATACAACTGGTGCCGCATCCAGGCAATAGGGTTTGGGGGCACAGAACAACCCGGGCAGGTCCTGTAGTGCTCTTGCCTCTTTGGCACCAACAGAAAGCTTGGCCTCTGCTCCCACGCAGTGTCCTGTTACTCCCATCAGCCATCCTGTATCCTCAGTGCTGGGGACACGAAGGCTGCCCTGCTTCTGAGGTCCGATATAAATTATTAAGTGCCAACACTCTCCTTTCCTGCGTTTACAAAGAGCTAGAAGTGACAATGGGAAGCTATGGGAAGAATTCCTGAGTCCTGCCTGTCGCCCGGCTGATACGCATTTGGTTTTGCTGTTCACAAGAGCCTTGTTGACTTTTTATTTGTTAAGATGCTGAAACGTGCTATGAAAACTTAGCCTTAATTCCTCCCCCAGCGTGCTCTTCTGGCTGGTTTTAGGCAGTCCTGTTGTGTTGGTGATGTGCAACTCACATGCAAATAGTTATTCAAGTGAATTCCCTGAAACTTGCTTTCAGGAACCAGAGCTTAATAGATTTTTTTTTTTTGTTCAGATCATGCTGTTAAATTCTATTTTTTAGAATACAGAAACTCATTTAAATAGGGATTTTTGCATAAAAGCCTGGGGAAAAGCCCCAGCTATAGAAGCAGCAGACATTTTTGTGTAATTTAAACTGTAAGAAACCCCTGTGATAGAAGTGATGTAGGAAACTCTGCTGATGTTAAACCCAGGGAGCAGCACGTTCAGACCCCCTAGTGAGGAGCGTCTGATGAGGTCTGGGGCTCTTCAGCTCCTGAGTTTCATTTGGAGGTTTTTAAAATGTTTTCCTGCTCTTTCAGGGTTTAAATAATTTTTTTTTTTAGATCTTTTTACTGCCCAGTGAATAGCTCCTCTGTCTGGCAATGGTGGAGTCTCGTCACCATCAGTTGTGCCATGGCAGATGTGAAAGGGGGTAAGCTCAGACAAGAGGAGAGAGGGGAAGAAACCATCCCCACATGAAAATAGGTGGTGTAGAGCCCCGTGAAGGCAGGTGACAGCAATGCTCTGCAGAGGGATGATGGGGCTGCAGTTCCCAGCTGTGCTGGCACCACCCTCGTCCTCACGCAGCAGGTCTGCGGTGCGTGGCCACCTGGGGAGACGGGCGCGTGCATGCAGCCTTTGTCTTTCTGCATCTGGAAAGCAAATCCAGAACCTGGCTAACAATACTGAATGGTACTAATTATTTTGTTTTTGTTTCCTTCAAAGCTCAACACCAGGAGAGAGTATTTTGGGACTGGTGCTGGTGTACCCAACCGTAGCCCCCCACAAGTACAGCCCTCTTTTCCGCTGTGCTGTTGGATATTTATAACAAATGAAGGCTGGCAGGGGGGGCAGAGCCACTGGCCTCTTGTGACTTCAGTGATTAAAGACAATTCCATAAAGCAGCGCTCAGTGTCGTGTCTTTACTAAAATTACGATTGTCATCACCCAGGGCCCCCAAGGAGGGAGTGATGCTGTGAAATGATGGTTTCCCAACTCCTGCCTTCCTCCTCTTCCCCTGCCGCAGTAGCTGAAGCAGAGACTGGTGGGGGGGAGGTCTTTTCAGTGGGTTGCACTGGGGGTTTCCAGCCCTTCACAGGCAGATGCAGCAGGAAAGGGGCCAGGAGGTGCCCCCAAGTGCTGTGCAAGCAGCCACGAGTCCCTGCAATGCTGCCCACCCCTGACATGCTTTTGGTGCCTCCTTCACCTGCTGGACCCCCACGTTGAGGGCATGAGGGGGGCTGAGGTGGGTCTGTGCAGGAGTTGGGGCTCTGCCCTGGCGCCGTGGGGGTGTAGGCGGGACCCTCAGGCTGGAGAACAGGAGGGAAAAAAAGGCAGGGAGGGGAAAGGAAAAGAAAAAAAGTAGTCGAGCCAGCCAGGAGTCGAACCTAGAATCTTCTGATCCGTAGTCAGACGCGTTATCCATTGCGCCACTGGCCCTTCTCGAGAGTGTATTTCTTCCTGCATGCACTTGTGCACAGCGCACGGGAGGGAGCGCAGCCACACCTCGGAAACAGCCAATCCAACGCCATCTCCTCGCCAACACCTCTCCCCTGGGGCGTGGCTGACCACCACACTCCCGTGCTGGCCAATCCCCACCGGCTTCGTTGGAACGCCCCCCGCCGCCCCCGCCCCCAGCTGCGCGTCACCCTTTCGTAGCTCCCTGGTAGGCCCCGGAGCGCCGCAGGCTGAGTAAGAGCGCGACGGCTCAGCCAATCGTGAGGCTGGCGCGTCAGACTAGGCCCTCCCCCTTCCTCCATAGTGGTGCCCCGCCCTGTGGCGCTCGCTAACGCGCCCCAGAAGGTTTGTCCTGTGCAGGGTCCCGTCCCTCAAGGCCGGGGAGGGACGCGTCAGTCTGGAAGGGAGGGAGAGGCCGGGTCGGAGGGGAGCCGGCGGCGGCGCCGGAGACAGCCGGAGGGAGACGAATGGCGGCGGCAGCGGCAGGAGCGGCGGCAGCGGCGGCCTATGCCAGCCTGAAGCTGTGAGTGTCCCGCCGGGAGCGGGGGGGGCGCGGTTTGTGTCACCTGCCGCCACCGGCCCGGCCCTGAGGGGCGGGGAGGGACCGGCCGCTGGTCGCCTGTCGTGTCCCCTCGTACTCCCCTCTCGGGGCGCCCTCCCGCCACCCCGGGCTCGGCGCCGCTCCCTCGCTTCCCGGGTTGGCCCGAGGCAGCGGCTGCGTGTGGCGGCCCGCGGCGGGAGGGAGGAGGAGCAGGAGCAGGAGGACTTTGGCCGCGGGCACTGGGCCGGTCCCCTCCCGGTGGCCGTCCCGTGGGGAGACACTCGAGTGGAGATGCTCGTGTAAAGCTCTGTGTGTGGAGTGTTATTTGCCAGCAGAAGGTTTATTCAGCATACTTACCCCTCAGTCCTTTGTGGCACAGGTTTGGGGGTTTTGTGGGGTGGTTTTGATCCTGGGTGATGACTTTCAACTTTGGAGACTCTCCTGTGTGGTGCCTACTGACTGCTTGAATAAGTTCTTCTAAATTCCTGGTGTAATTTTTTTTTTTTAAATTAAAACAAAGGGGAGAATGTAGCCTTTTGAACCTGGGTATGCCAGATATTTACTTTCTGCCTTTTATAAAGCAAAAGGAGTTGCGTAACCAAAGCGATACAGAGTTGAAACCGAAGAGGTGTTGCCATTATAAGCCCTCGTGCTGGCCGGTTGAAACTCCTAAAAAAAATTACTCTGAGCATGAGACTCTTCGTGGCTGTCTGGAGCCAACGATGAAACGTCCTTGTGTGTCCTAACAGCATTTCCAGGCTTCTGAGCTCTAAATGTTAGTTTGAAACTCCGTAATTGAGTTACTGATGCTGCTTTCGGGCAGCAGGATCAGAGAGTGATTTTTAAGCCTGATTTAACTGTACTTAATGCTCTGTTAAATTACATTTGATGGTTGTCTTGTTGGATTGAGAGCAAACATACTTAGATCTTTCTTTGAGATCTGTATAAACACTTTGTCATAATGCTGTTACGCGTTTAGAAATCACCGGGCTCCTTTCCTTATTTTGATCAGAGAGCTCTGTGGGGTACACAGACACCGGAGATAAGTAGTGTTACTGAGGAGTAAGATCATCAGTGATGGCTGAAAGACTCGCTTATTTAGCAGAAAGCTTTTTTTTGCCCTCTTGTCACCTAAATAGTATCTGTCTTTCTTTAAGCCGAACTTGTGATCTTTTTGCCTGCAGAGGAGGAAAGGTGAGTTGTGTAAGTACCAGTTGTGTGACTTGTAGTACAGAGTCCTTCTTACTGAGGATTTTTTTTTTTTTTAAGTAAAAGCACCTTTCTGGATACAGGCTACTAGAGGATTCTCTCATTTAAAGTTTCATCTTAACTGAAAGTAAGTTTTGATCTTTTTAGAACAAAGCTGTGTCAAATGTAGTTTAACATGATGTTTTTCATAAACTTGAAAACAGCTGTTTTCTGTTCTGAAAAACATGCGCTTTTTTCCTGTTCTTACACCAAGTTGTGACAATGCCTGCAGACTTTTTGCCAAACATTTTAAGATACAGAGCCACAACTTGGGTGGTGAGTCAAACTTACTAGGTTGGCCAAGGTTAAAGGACAATATCCTTCTGAGGAATCCAGGCTAGACTTCAGTTTGGGGATTTAGCAGTTTTGTGTTTTGTTATGGTTTGTTTTTTTTTTTTTAATCTAACCTTAGTCTAAGTGGCTGTGATGGTGAAGCTCAGGGATGTTGACTGAGGAGGGCATAAAGTTATGCAGTAAATTATTTGTCATCTTAAGTGAAATTTAACTGGAAGCAGTTATGAAGCTGTGCCTTTAATATGTACCTTTCTCGTTTTTAAATGGCCTTTCCATTAGGGTTTTTTTTAATCCTAGGGTTATACTCCCTTTCTCCTCCCTGCAACAACTACTGCTCCGTGGGAGATGCTCCGGTTCCTCGAGCTGTTTCTGCTCAAGGAGTAATTCTTACTCTAGATGTATAATTAGCACACCTGCTCACCTAGAAAATCTGGAATCTCTGGAGTGTTGAAACCACCAGTGTGTTAGCACTGTAACTGAACGCGCTGTTGGGACTCAGTGTGTGTACACTGATGTCTTCCCTATATCTCGCTGCAGACCACTTTAGGATCTCGAGTACAGCAAATGCATTGCTGCGGGGTACGGGATGTATTTGGCTTGCTTCTTTGCAGTATTTAGAGGCTGATATCAAAGAGTTTCCTGTATTAGGAAGATGTTAAGTATTGATGGTGAAATAGTCAATTGCTGAAGTAAGCCTTTGGCTGTGGAGGCCCAGCAGCCTTAAGTGATATTGAGTGAAGCACTATCTTTAGTTGCCATTAGAGCATGGTGGGTCCTCTTTCGTGCTATATCTGAACACAAGGATATTCTTGTCTGTAGGATCTGCCTAGTTGAGATCTGGTATGTGGCTCTGCATCATCTCCGTGATGTACAACGCTGCATTAGAATATAACTAATGAAGTTAAACTTCATAACAAATATACAAACTAAAAAAAAGACCATCTTGCTTAACTGTAAATTAAGCTGCCTATACATGGTTTAAGCAAGCAATGTTTTTGTTTTTTCTTCTATGTTTCTGTGTTGGGAATCAACACTTTCTTTTGTAAGGTAGCCTTTTGCCTTGGATTAAACAGAACAACTCTTGTTTGGATGAATGGCTTAAAAAGCAAAGGTAATGTCTTTAAAAAGAGACCCATGAAAGCTGTTGGTTAAAACAACAGAAGATGGTTTTTCTTAAAAGATCCAAAGATGCAGCTCAAGGGTTTTGAGGTAGGGTGACTTCCTCTGCTCATTTTCTGTGAAGCACAGGAATACAGTAAACCTGCATTGCATGAAGAACAGAGAATCTTTCCTAATATAGGTAGCTAACAAGAAAAAAAATGCAAACTGTGAAACTTCCTGCTTTAAGGTAATTTCAAAGTGTCTTTGCTTTTGTAGGAACTTTCAGAAAGCTTTGGAGGAAAACCATTCTTGACATAACACCAGCCTTGTTCAGACACTCGCTATAAATATGGAAAACATTTTTTTATTCAAAGTGTGACTTGGATGCTACTGAAATAACTAGAAATAACAGAAAAAAAGAGATGCTGAGTTAACTCTCATTCAGATTCTAACTGATTATAGGTGCTCTTGCCCTTTTTTTCTCTTCTCAGACCCATGTTGAATAATCTCTAATCTCGGTGTTAAAAATCCCTTCTGCATGTACAAAGTTATGCTGCGATGCAGCAGTTTGCCCAGTTCTGGAGAGTGGGGGGGCTAACTTCAACAGAGCCATTAAGTTTTCTCCCGTTTTACTAGACTACTAGGTGTACTCGCTTATGTCAGTGACCCAAATGATTTTACAAGAGTGGTAGTGCGTGAACTAAAGAAACTAGACATCCAAAAGGCTTAATCTTTGGTGAGGGTTTCACTGAATTTTCTTTTTGCTACTTAAAGGCAAGATAATTGAAAGCAAGTTCTAATTGTGGCCTCTGTGTGCGCTTTTTACATAGACTCTCCTTTTGGCTGCTTCAGCAACATGAGCTGAAATTTTAAAAACTGCCTTTTAGTTAAAAAAAAAGTGGTTGCAGTGCTTCAGTACCTTTCCTTTTCTTGAGCAGCGTGAGTTATGATATCGATATCAACTGTTTCCATTTGTCACTCTCTGTTCTTTAGCAACACTGAGAAGCAGGCCACGATAATGGTGTTCAGGGTTAAAGAACAGTGAATGAGAGGAACTTGGATTTTGTGGAGGTTTTATGTGCTCTAATGGAAGCACGTGATGGCTGTGAAGAACCCTTGATGTTTTGGATGGTTATAGACAGCAGCAACAACGCAGCCAAGGAGAAGGAGAGCTCCAGTGCCAAATACAAAGGGTGTATGAAAGCAGAATGTAGCCTGGTGTATGAAAACTAGTTTCAAAAAGTAACTACAGATTATGGGCTTCTAGGAAATATGGATTTATTTATCGTTGTTTTTGTTATAATACTAGCACTTGGACTTTCATCTGTTCCTTATTTAATTAAAGGTACATAATGAATCCATCTGCAGATTCCTGATCACGTGCACTTCATCAAAAAGCAGAAGCCGTAGAAGCAAAGCAGGGATTTCAAGGCTTTGTTTTTGTCATTTTGGACATTATTTTTGTGTTTACTATACTCGCATCAGGGATGCGGTGCTTTAGTTTCTGACAATTGTTTCATTAAAAAACTCTTTACTTTGAAGTTTGGTTTTGGCTTATCAGAATTCTAAGTGACGTAGTTCAAGCTTACCTGAATTATATAGTAGACCACTGAGTACACAAATTCACTTTTGTCTCTTTAACTTCCTGTATTCAATAAGAACCAGGATTACTACCCAAGCCATGTATTTTGCAGTAACTGAGTTTGATTTGGTTTTTATGCACTGTCAGCATCAGTGGCTGTTGGGAAGCAATCCAGTGAGAATTTTGGTTTTGCAGCTGAAATAAGGATTGAGATTGCTGTCCTCACCCTGTGAAGAGCTGAAATGTAAATAAACAAACTCAAAGTAAGTGTTGCTAAACAAGTTCTGTTTCCTATCCGTTCTGTTAAAGGCATATAACACCAGAGAAATTCTACGTGGAAGCCTGTGATGATGGAGCAGATGATGTGCTCGCTATTGATAGAGTCTCCACGGAAGTCACCCTGACAGGTATTCTCCTCACCAGTATTTTACCATATAGGCCTCTTTTATCTATTATTTCTGTATAGGCACTCCCAGGAGATCTTT
>WKFP01013524.1:171678-201150 GCA_011057875.1 Pterocles orientalis | reverse complement strand
TCAGGGTTAAAGAACAGTGAATGAGAGGAACTTGGATTTTGTGGAGGTTTTATGTGCTCTAATGGAAGCACGTGATGGCTGTGAAGAACCCTTGATGTTTTGGATGGTTATAGACAGCAGCAACAATGCAGCCAAGGAGAAGGAGAGCTCCAGTGCCAAATACAAAGGGTGTATGAAAGCAGAATGTAGCCTGGTGTATGAAAACTAGTTTCAAAAAGTAACTACAGATTATGGGCTTCTAGGAAATATGGATTTATTTATCGTTGTTTTTGTTATAATACTAGCACTTGGACTTTCATCTGTTCCTTATTTAATTAAAGGTACATAATGAATCCATCTGCAGATTCCTGATCACGTGCACTTCATCAAAAAGCAGAAGCCGTAGAAGCAAAGCAGGGATTTCAAGGCTTCAGTGTTCAATGAACTGCATGTTTGCATTTCCTACTCTGATGCTTTTAGTTTCAAAGACAAAGCATTTCATACATGTACGTGAAAGATGAGGAAGGCTGATTTAGCATGGGGACTGTTGTTCATGTATCTCCTATTTTAGGACCCATAGACTAATTTTCCTTTAAAGAAGTTCAATTGCCTGATGAACAGTTAACTGTTAATTGCTTTACAGTTTGTTGTGTTATGGTTTCGTTGGGTTTTTTTAGTTCAGTTAAGCATTTGGTCTCCTCTGGCTTTCCTCTTATTTCCCAGAGGGGCTGTAGAATCACCATCCTTGGGGAGAGTCAAAACACACCCTAAGAAATAGGGTTTGGAAGGTGGAGTGTTAGACATGTTAAGAGAGATGTTCTAGACCTCTTTCAGAGGGCTCTTCTGATCTAAATTAGGGTTCTCATTCAGCTTTCTGAAGGATTAAAAAAAATACAAAATATGTGTGAAGAATTGCAAGGTCTACTTAGGGAGAAGGAGCCTAAAAATATCTGTCCTGTAGAATAAGTTTCCAGAACAAGATGTTTGAAACTCTCATCCCTAGTCTTGTCAAGCCTGAAACTAAAAAGTCATTATGAGAGTTAAGAACACTTGTTCAGGAGTCTTTGGGATTGTTTGTTTAGTATTTCCTATGTACAGCTGCAATAATTTCCACATAAGTCTTGGGTTGTTGCACAGTATAACTTGTCTGGCTTCTTGCAAGTATCTCGAAGTATGTTTTTAAGGAATGTTTCTGAAAACTGTTAAACTTTGTCTTGTGCTGTACTGTGTACAGTTTATGTAAAGGAAGGATAGGTATGAAGGCTGAACAATGCAGGTTACCTGCTGTGTGTCACATAGACCTGGCCAACAAATCTGGGGAATGGGAATGCTGAGACACCTGCGGCAGTAAACTGGTGTATGACTTTCACTCTTCTGTGGTGTTTTTTTTAATGTGTTTTTTGTAGTGGATACTTATAAATACTTGTAGCACTCTGTGAAACAGGTGTTTTTGTCATTTTGGACATTATTTTTGTGTTTACTATACTTGCATCAGGGATGTGGTGCTTTAGTTTCTGACAATTGTTTCATTAAAAAACTCTTTACTTTGAAGTTTGGTTTTGGCTTATCAGAATTCTAAGTGACGTAGTTCAAGCTTACCTGAGTTATATAGTAGACCACTGAGTACACAAATTCACTTTTGTCTCTTTAACTTCCTGTATTCAATAAGAACCAGGATTACTACCCAAGCCATGTATTTTGCAGTAACTGATTTGGTTTTTTTTTTTTGATTTGGTTTTTATGCACTGTCAGCATCAGTGGCTGTTGGGAAGCAATCCAGTGAGAATTTTGGTTTTGCAGCTGAAATAAGGATTGAGATTGCTGTCTTCACCCTGTGAAGAGCTGAAATGTAAATAAACAAACTCAAAGTAAGTGTTGCTAAACAAGTTCTGTTTCCTATCCGTTCTGTTAAAGGCATATAACACCAGAGAAATTCTACGTGGAAGCCTGTGATGATGGAGCAGATGATGTGCTCGCTATTGATAGAGTCTCCACGGAAGTCACCCTGACAGGTATTCTCCTCACCAGTATTTTACCATATAGGCCTCTTTTATCTATTATTTCTGTATAGGCACTCCCAGGAGATCTTTAGAACCCTAACTTGGTACTGGGATAATTGGTTTTATCTTTAGTTACTGTTTTAGAATAGTGCTTTGTATTCTGTCCTACAAAGAACTTTGTTTGAAACAGCTTCTCACTGTGGGATTGATGCTGTGGGTAACCAGGGGGATAGTGCTTGTCTGGTTTTGTAAGAATGTGCATCACAACAGTACAAACTGACTCATCCAGACTGGTTGGGATTGGTGCTACGAGTCCAAGAATAAATACGGGAAGGATTGAACACTGGGCTTCTGCAGTTTTTGCTGAATTGTCTCAGTGCTCTCTTTTATTTAATACTGAAATCTGAATTTTCATAAAGCGTCTAGGAACAAGAACATTGAAAAACATTCCTTGTAAACTTAGTTGTGTTGCAAATCTGGATTCAAATGTCAGTGCAAGTAGTCTTAAGCATTCTGAGGTCTTCAAAATTTTAGTTTATTTTTTTAAGAATGTGAAACCAACGCATAAAACCAAAGAACTTTCATTACATGACAACATAAAATGAAGGCAATGAATGACTTCCTTTTTGATACTTCAGGAGTTTGTACCTCAGTGTTACTCATGTCTAAACAGACAGAAGTGCCACAGTATATTAATATTAAAGGCAGTTCTTCTCTTCCTTTTGTTAGGTCTCTTGTATACCTCATGTAAGAACAGTGTGCCCATCCCACTGATGGTGCTTATAGATTTGGTGTTGTAGTATGGTATTTCAACTTCTCCTTCCAAGTTGTCCCTTCAAAACTGTAAAGACAGCTGTCCTGAGGGTTTTTTTGTCTTCATCTGTTCTCATTACTGGTGTTTTATCAGATGAACCTGCAAGGTGTTTAAAGCAAAGGAAGAATCAAGTACTATCTTTCCCTGTTCTCCAAGCTCTGGGAAAATGCCTAACTGGTGTGGGTGGTTTGGGGAGCTTTTTTAAACTTCTTTATTATCCCATCTGCTATTCTAGAAGCGTGGATAGATGGAAGTTTAACATGCTAGGACTTCTAATTTATATATCTTCTGGATCTTGTAGCATGTTGTTTGGAATATTATATCCCTTGCCACACCTATGCTGGTTTTGGTAGTTTTGCAGAGATAGATCAAAAAGTAAGCTAGGTCTTCTGAAATGGAAAGAAGCAGTCTGAAATTTTGATTTTTTTTTTTTTCTTCTGCTTTTCAGTTAAGAAAGATGTTCCCCCTTCAGCTGTTACAAGGCCTATATATGGTATTTTGGGAACAATCCGTTTGGTGGCAGGTAAGGAAAACAGAACTGTGCCCTTTAAAAATACTGAGGCAAAATATATGGATAATGACTTTTCGTTCATCTGGCTGAATACTATATAAGATATAGAAGTATGTAACTTCTTTTAATATCCTAGTTTTTCTTTCCACCTGAAGCTTTGCACTGATTGTTATTATACAGCTGTCAGACTAAAGATGGTATCAGTTAAACTAAATGTTTAGCTGAGTGTTGTTAGACAGTTGGCTGCTATCTGTAAAACTGGTTCCATATCTAGCAATACAGTATCTTTAACAAGCATAAATATTCTTCACCTGTTACACTATTAGGGCAAAAAATTGCTGAAGTAATATCTGAAATTGCTGAAGTAATGTTCCCTTTTAGCGTAAAGTCCTAGATGTAACTTGAAGAAACCTCACCCTCTTTCCTATTGGTTTCAGTTTTCTGGAATGATGATTATAAGATGCTTTTCTTAATATGTGCATCTCATTTTTTTTTTTAAACTTTGCTCTTTCTAATTTACAGGCACATATCTTATTGTAATAACAAAAAAGAAAAAAGTAGGTGAGATTTTTAGTCATGCAATCTGGAAAGCAACAGACTTTGACATCCTCTCCTACAAAAAGACTATGCTGCACTTAACTGATATTCAGGTGGGTGGGTTGATTAGTGGAGGGTGGGGGAATGGTACGTTAATGTCTGTTACCATAGGACCTAATTTGGTGAAACTATGAGCATTTTTAGAAGCTCTTTGAACTATACTTTTTTTTCTGATCTGCTCAGGCTACTGAGCAAAGGGAAAAGATGAAGATTGTTTAAAACAGATATGTTGAGGGTGGTGTAAGTAAGTGTCTGACCAATGGAGCTAAAATGGAATCTGGTGGTCTTTCAGGAAATTAGTGAGGTTAATCAAAACTTGAGCCAGAACACAGATTAGTTATTGGGGTAATCTTGACAGTAAGTTATATAGTTTCTTTTGCGTTGACATCTTGTCTCTACTGAATGGTTTTCAAGGAAACTAATGGCTTGCTTTTTGCTCAGAAGTCACTACTATTTGTTTAATAGCAGTAGCTATTCACCCCACTGGAATACTGTTCTGTGTTCTCCACTGTTCTTGCAGAATATGGTTGCAGTGTGCTAGTGGTAGGCTATCAGTGAACTGGTATCAAAACTGCAATCTTATAGTTTCCTTCGTGTATGGTAATCTCTGGATGATGTCATGTCTTGCTAGAGCACTAATGAAGTTCATCACATCACTTCAAAAAGTAGCGGTAGCTTAAGAATAAGATATTTCAATGGTAATAAAGGAGAGCTCTTCTGTCCTTTTTTTTCCTCTCAACAGTTACAGGACAATAAAGTATTTTTATCAATGATTAGTCATGTCTTGAGTGTGGATGGATTCTACTTCTCAACAACATACGACCTAACACACACACTGCAGCGGTTAGCCAACACGAGCCCAGAGTTTCAGGAAATGAGCCTCCTAGAGAGGGTAAGGATTTAATCTTGCTTGGGGTCTGTGTTTCAGACATTGCCAATCAGTTTTCTATGGCTTAAGTTTAGTTTATGCAGCTGGTGTTTAAATTATGTCAAAACAAACTATTCACAAACTAAAGAAAACTGTACA
Source organism: Pterocles orientalis (assembly GCA_011057875.1). NCBI lineage: Eukaryota > Metazoa > Chordata > Aves > Pterocliformes > Pteroclidae > Pterocles > Pterocles orientalis. Next base: position 196,222 of record WKFP01013524.1, on the reverse strand, counting down.
TAAAGCCTAGGATGATGTTGCTGAAATCAGTGGTCTCAGACACTCAAGATGAAACCTCCTTTTTTTTTTTTAACAATGAAGGAATATGCTAAATGGTAGCAGATACTGTTAAAACATTTACAGTCTGTTAAACTAAAAATAGCTTGACTATTTTAATCACTAATTTAAACTAGAGAAACAGATTTACATCTTGCTTAGATGCAAATCCTTATAATAGAACTAGCAAAAATTAGCACTCTCTCCAATCTTCATTTTATTTAGATTTCTAGTTGAGGTTATGAATGGTGCTGATGAGATAAGGACGTTCCATCTCCATATACATCTGTTCACCTAAACTTATGTAATTTGTGGATACTGTGATATTCCTTTTATGTTGTATTAAACAAAACTGGCAGTCTCTAAAAGTGTGTTGATTTTTTTCTTGCTGCAGGCAGATCCACGGTTTGTGTGGAATGGACATCTTCTTAGAGAATTTGCTGCTCAGCCAGAGGTAAACACTTTGTAATGGTTATATTAATAGAGGATGAATATACTTTTGCTATAACTGTACTACAGTTTCCTCTAATTCTGTCTATTTGAGACAGCCAGAACCTAGTATATTGTGGCCATTCATCTTCTAGTTTAGCACAGTGACAGTCTTCTGCTTTCAGACTTCCAAACTGATGTCAGTGTCCTCAGCAGAACATATAAGAAAGCTGACTGTTAGGAAATGTCTGTGTTTGAAGGTACTGTGATAAGACCATGCTCATATAAACCAAAGCGGAAGTTGCACTGCACAGCATATACTTCTTGAGCTTCTTTGAAGTTTAGCTGCTTATTTATCTTTAGGTATAGGCAAGGTTCAGCTCATCGCTTCTTTCTAAGACAGGCTAGCACCTTTCTTCATGAGTGCAATTTTACCTCCATTTGTCTGGTGAATAGGTCATAAAGCTGATAATTGAGAGTAAGGCTGAAAGTTTAGATTCTTTCAGTTTATTTCAGATGAAGACTAACACAGTGTAACCTTTGAATTCACTTAGTCCAGCAGATACAAGTGTGTGACCATGAGCCACAACCACAGTACCTCCGTGGCTAGACTCATCTGAGCTACTTCCTACTCGACATTTTGGATGTGTGTTAAACTTCTCAAATTTTATGCACTACAGTAACCTTTTGTCTCTATCAGTACTTATCATGTATCAAAGGGAATGATGCACTGCTGCTATTTCTGTCTTGGTAACCTGTGGAGATGTGCTCTTACATCAGACAGCACAGTTCTGAAAGGCTGGATTGTGCAGTGCCTCTGGAATGTGCAGATATGAGTTAGCAAAGGGCTGTTGTGCATATTCCGGAGGCATATTACTGAGTGGATGGTTTGGATAGTGCTAAGCAAACAAAGGCTGGGAAATGAGAGAGAAGCTGTGGTGGGAACAGCAGAGCAAGCCAAGTGTGGCTGGTTGGTGAAAATAGATGTAGGAGGCAAAACACAGAAGCTGAAAAGGGAGATAACTGATAGGTGAGGGGAGGTGTGACCTCATATTGATTACAGGCAGCTTGCTATAGTAACAACTTTAGGTAATGAGATGTGGTATTTCTGACTTCTAGTATTGGGAAATTTAAATTTTAATTTTTTTTTGAAAGATCAAATTATTCAGGAGTGGCTGGATGGGAAAAACCCTGGAACAAGCATTTCAAGTATTCATCACACAGATGTATTCCTTACTGAAATCTGCGTTGTTTACTGCTATCTTTGCTTCCATCCTACTGTGGAGGCACAGCAAATACCATACCAAAAGGCTTTCGGTGTTGTACTGCTTTGTATCTGGCATGTGTATAAAACAGTAAATGCCATGTATAGCAGGACAAAGCAGCTTGGTTTTTTTTGTCAAGGTCAGTTGAGTAGGATTAGACTTTCACTGTTTTTCCTGCTGCTATAGTAAGGGTTATGTATGTTGCTGTTTTCTTTGAACTTTTTTTTTTCCTTAGAAAGAATTATTACATCCTAAACAAAAAATAAAGGGTATAAAGTATATGAAACTATCAAAAAATCTCCTAGACAAAGCATAGTCACTCACTTATCTCTTCTGGCTGTTAGTGTTTGACATTTTTAACGTGTATTTGTGTGTGTGTGTTTTAGATCCATAGGTTTGCTACGCCTGTGATGCATGGATGTATCCTTTTATGTTGTGGAAGTGCTGGATATGTCAGTCTAACGGCAGAATGGTTGCTGATGGGACTGTTCTATAGGCTATGTTGGCAACTATAACACAACACAGTGTCAGAATTAAATTGGTAGTTCAGATAGGAGCATAACATTGTTTGATAGCCCTCTCATAGATTAAACTCACTTGAATATTCTGCTTTTAAGGCTTAATGTATTTAATGATTTTACAGCATGATTTGCATCACTATCTTTCAATAGGATTGAAGGTTAAGACAAATACAGCAAATGCTCTCCATTTAATGGAAAATGTTGTGGGAGTAGGTGGAGAGGCAAGGAAAGATAGCAAAAGGGAACTGTCGGAACAACCCAACCCTTATCGTGCAGGGTCTGGGTGGATTGCAATTAGCAATTGCCGTACTGCAATTTAACACCTTCCTCTGTCCTATTTTCACTGTGTAAATAATTAGCATAAGTGGTGTATTTTTTGCTGTAATTCTAATTAATGTTCAACTGTTATTGGTGTGAGAAATGTTTCCAAGTTTCTTTGAATGTGATCACTTGGTTCCTTGTTGTTTCCTACCTCTTGCTATGTAAAAATGCCCTAAAGAAACCTTGGGGGTTTTTCCTTATTCATTAGTTATCACTATGCACTCTTGTTCTATTAATGGCAAGTGTTTTGACTGGCTGCTTATTTCCAGAAGAAGCTGTTTCAGGGCTGGTGTACGCTACTATGTAAGAGGTAAAATAGCAATTTTTTTTTTAATAATGTGAATTCCATCTATATGTGTGAGTTAACCTTTAAGAGTAACTGCTGTATAATGACTTTAAAAATACTTATAATGCTATGTCTCAAGAGATCCTTGCTCCAAAGAAAATGTTAGGAACGTGTACGATACACTGAAGCATGTTCTGGCATTTTTTTTAAAACTAACCCTTCTGTATTCCTCCTACAGATAACTGCAAAAGTTTTGTAGGGGTTTTTAATATTCACTGTTCTTGTTGGAGTTAAATGCAAGGTTGTAATAGCCCTTTTGGCCTAGCAGTAAATTAAACTGAAAATCCTTGGTGCTGGCAGGGGAGCCCTGAGTAGTGCTGTCCTCTAATTGTTTCAAGTTAAAGTGAACAAGGAAATGGATTTAAATTACTTTATATGTTCCTAGTCCCAGCATACATGCTTTTGAAGAAATTGCTTGTGTTCTGCAGTACTATTGCTATTGAATTGTGAATATTTCAGTGTCAAAGCATTTGTATTTTATTTTGTATTAAACTGCTCGGTTTCTAGGACTATAAATATCAAAATGTGTTAAGCACAACTGTGCTGCTTCAAGTTAAATTTATGACAGATCATGTTAAACTTTTGCCTAAAGTGTGTTCAATTTACCATCTCCAGGCAGCTCTGTGGTATTTTCCTGCTTTCTGTGAGCACTTAAAAGGGAAGATTTTGGTTTTGCTGGTAATACTGTCGCTGTTCTGCAGCCAGTCTGAGCTGGTTAACGAGGTCTTTCTCCTACGCAGGTATTGATTCAGAAGGACATGCTGCCAACTTTGTTGAAACAGAACAAATTGTGCATTACAAGGGGAGCAAAGCATCATTCGTTCAGGTAAAGCCAGTGTAAGAAACTGCTCACTCGTTTAAGATGCATGGACAGACAGCTCTATGTTTCTAAATATAGAGTATATGTAAGATGCACATGTGCAGAAATAAACTAAACTAGTCTGCTTTTTTTTAATGGCGAGTTTGTAAGTTTTTTGTTATTTAAAACTATTTCTATTATTTTGCAGACCCGTGGATCAATTCCCTTTTTCTGGTCTCAAAGACCAAACCTCAAGTATAAACCAAAGCCACAGATCAGCAAGTCAGTAAATCATGTATGTGAGTTTGTTGTGTCTTGGGGTTTTAATGTATGTTTGGGATCATGTTTGTGTGATAGGGTAACAAACTGTAATCAGAAGAATAAAAATCAGCAATATTGTATTGAGCTTTATGTTTAAAAAGTAGTAGCAAGAAGCCTTGTACTCCTTAAGGTGAGTTCAGAGCCTGAAAAAAATCCAGACATCAGTGGGGGTATAATCAAAAAGATGATTACAGAGGTTTCTTGTAAGTCAGATTTTAATAGTAGTGTACATTTGTCAACACATTTCCTTTCTCTTCTAGATGGATGGCTTCCAAAGACATTTTGACTCACAAATAATTAGCTATGGAAAACAAATGATTGTCAACTTGGTATGCTTTCACTTGTTCTTCCTGAAAAAGCTTTTTTTTTAAGCAGGCTTTTGAATAATACTGTTATTTTTTTTTTCCTTTCTTTCTCCCAGGTTAACCAAAAAGGTTCAGAGAAACCTCTTGAGCAAACATTTGCAAAAATGGTAAACAGCATGGCAAATGGAATGGTCAGGTACGTGTGAAGTGAAACTATACATGCTGTGTTAAAAGTTGAGCGTTGCCTCTGAGCCCTACAGTGAGTTGTTCTTTGGGAGCCTTCACCAACTGCCTGATTTGTTTGAGTTTTATTTTTATGAAGTAACTTGCATATGACCAGTGCCCCTGCCTCAGAGCTCACATTCTAAGCAGAAGCGAGACTGAAGAGAATATGAGACAAAGAGAAGAGACAGAATAACGAAGAGAGCTCAGAGACAATGGTCATGCCAGTATTGGAGTAATAGTATGCTACTCACAGGGAAGAATATAATGCCCTGTAATTTACAGCAAATGTGAATTTAAAAAAAATTTACACAGTTGCTGTGTAATTTTCTTATGTCAGCATAGGTTAGGTGTTTAAACAGAACCTGTCTCGGGTTTCTAGAGAGCTATCTAGGGAATTGTGCTGCATGCCAGGAAATAATGCTGCATTTCAACACCTGTGTATCTTTCAAAGTGAACTGAAGTTGCCAATGCAGTTGCTTGGAAAAGAGAAGGGCAAAAGAATCCTGGTGGGGAAAAAAGAGAGAGATTAAATCAGATGCGTGTTCTTTCTGTACTTTCTGGAGGAAAAATATCAGCCAGAACATAGAATGAGTAACTTGGAACTGAATATATGCTTCCCCAGAGTAGTGGTATTTTGTAAATAAATACAAATGCACACTAAGAGTGCAGCCCTCAGGGAGATTACAGAGCACTGACAAAATCCACAGATATTTGCTGGAAGCCATCTCTGAAGAAAAAGGAATCCTCTATCACTATTGATTTACAGATCAGCCTTTCTCTGGGGGGTTTTCTGAGACCTTCGCTGCCATACATACGTAATCTGAAAAGACGCTTCTTTCTCCAAACAGATACGTAGCATTTGACTTCCATAAAGAGTGCAGTCGGATGAGGTGGGATCGACTACAGATTTTGGTGGATCAACTAGCAGAACAGCAAGATGAGTTCAGGTAAGGCTCTGCATTTTTTTTTCTTCTGTACTGTTAAACTGAGACCACTTTCTCATGGTTGCTATTGTCTTAGGTTAAGGTAAAGCAGTAAAACAGACCTGTAATCTTCTATAAAGATGCATATCTCTGGTATCTCGCTGATAGCATGTGTGAGATTACCTGGCAGTGGGTAAGATGCCCTTTTAATGTCCCAATAAAATGATTCTGAGAATTGTAGCAACCCTGTGTTGTAACTCAAGAGCTGCCTTTGTACCTCTGGGTAAAAGGTTAGATGAAGAAATGAGTGTGCATAATTCCATGTGGTGTTGATAGCGTACTGTTCCTCTACATAGTGTCAAACATTTATTGCTCCTTCCATGAGCACTGTTCTCTTTTAAAAAGTCTTTTCTCTATCACATGTTGTTTGTGGCACCAAGCCTTGGCACTGCACTGATTGATAGCTCTTGCTAACATAAGTAACCCACAAGGAAACAAATTGTCATTTTGTTTGGTTATATAAAAGTAGACTAAATGTCCAAATCAACTCAAATCTTTCAGTCCCACAGTTGTATTTTAATCACTTCTGGGTCTTTGTAGATGTGTGGATTGTTAGGAAGCTGTTTACTTTGTTCTGCTTTTCTTATTGCTTCCTTCCTGTTCCTGCAGTCTTGTGCCTAAAGCACAAAGCAGATCAGCTAAAACATTACAAAACTGTCAGTGGTATATTCTATCCTAAAAAAAAAAAAAAATGAGGTGAGCTGTGAACTAGAACAGGAGTGTCATGAATGAAATCTCTTGACTGGAATGAAGGCTGTGGGAACAGTATAAATTAATCAGATTATAGTGAATATTCTTTGCCCACCACCCCAAAAAAACCCACACTTGAAGAGCTGAAGAATAAATTAGCTTTGAGCACTTCAGAGAAGGAGGAATAAGCATGTAGGTTGCCTACGCAGCAAGGATCCTTTATTCCTAGCGTGAGTACTGAATCACATAACTTGTTCACTGTCACCTGCCATTGGAGGCTTATAAAAGAACTGGGTTTTCTTGAAATGAAGGGGAAAAAAGTCATGTGTCTCTAAAACAAGATACAAAAATGAAAGCTCTTCAAGGTTAGGTTGGCTCTACCTTGCCTTGTTTTGTTTCATGTTAGAGTTGCTTAAATAGGAGCAAAAAAGTCTGAGTTCTGATATTCTTAGAAAATAATTCTGCAGCCCTGAGGGAGGTTAACAGTTCTATGGAGGTAAACTCTACTGTCTGCAGGCTAAATCTATTTGTGACAGACCTGTCAGAAAGGAGAGTTGCCTTGCTGGGTTGGTGAGCAGGGGGTGTTGGGTTTGGTGGGGGCTTTTGTTTGTTTTTAATTTTTTTTGAGCAATTAGAGGAGATGCAGTACTTAAATTATCCTATTGACCAGAATTGGTCAATATCGTCCTATTGTCTGCTCTTCAACTACACAAATTATCCTATTATCAGTTTTAGGCAAAGCCTAGGGGGAGAAGGGGGAAAATTAAGATTTCACAGGTGTTCTTTTCTCCTTTAATCATCCAACAATGTAAAACTTGGTTTAACAAAACTAGTTCTCGAAGAATTACAAAAATGGGTCTTGTTAACACAGGACTGAGCAAAGTAAATGCATATGCTTCTAAGGCTCTTTATTTTAGTACTGCATGACTCTAAGGCTTCATAATCTTAAAATGCTGTACATTAACAGAGGATCATGTGCTAGTCAGATTTCAGAGTTCATAATTACATAGTTATACACACATTTATGACTTTTTATGCAGTGGTGACTGGATTGAACCAAGAGACCAGGTATATACAAATCTATTTACTTCTGCTGTTACACTCTGCTAATGATCTTGGTATCTGTAGACCCAGGATCCTATAATAACTGGAGAAAAGTAAAAAAATCACTGATTTAGCACCAGAAGCTGCTCTTCCCAGTAGCGTATAACTCAATATTGCTGGCTGGCTGCCTAAATGCTGAGAGGGAATACTGCCCTGAGATTACTAAATGTTCATGTATCGATGCCTTTTATCAGTGTGGGAGGGGAGGAATTCATGGCATCAAAGTTCAAAGACATGGCTAAGAACTTGAGTGCTCAAGACAACTGCGTTTTGCTTGCTAATATATTTACTTTTGCAAACATCATTTATATGGACTGTTATCTATAAATGCTTAGGTGGATTGTGTGTGTTAGTTATTTTCTAGTTGATTCCGATGGTAAAATTGTGACTCAGCAGGAGGGAACGTTCCGCAGTAACTGCATGGACTGCCTTGATCGGACTAACGTGATTCAGAGCTTATTAGCACGCCGATCTCTTCAAGCCCAGCTTCAGGTAAATACTTTATTCTTGTTTAACAAGCTGGAAAAGAAGAGAAGCTTTCTGTTTGGAGCAGAAATGTAATTTTAACACTTCAATAAAAGTTTGCATACTTGAGTTACTGTGCTACTTCCTTAAAATACATTGGCCAGACTCTAGTTTAATAAATATAGCTTTTTCTGAAAGCAAATCCTAATTTTTCTATCCTCAATATGCTCTTTGTTTTAGAGGCTAGGTGTTCTGCATGTTGGACAGAGAATTGAAGAGCAAGCAGACTTTGAGAAAATCTACAAAAATGGTAGGCTGTTTACGGAGTTCAAACAATTGCGCTTTTTTCCAAACAGAGTACATAACTTCCTTAATCTTTCTTAATGTTTTCCTATTCACAGCATGGGCTGATAATGCTAATGCTTGTGCCAAACAATATGCTGGAACTGGTGCCTTAAAGACAGATTACACAAGGCAAGTCGTCCTTTCTTGTAAAGGCCTTCTGGGGTTTTGGGCATGTTCGGGATTTTCTTTAAGTCTTCATATCTGAAAGCGTTATTATTTTGGGGCTTAGGCCACTGGGGAGTTTTGCAATGGTTCAACTCGTAAAATGTCAGACTAAAATCTACACAAGAACACCATTCTTTGCTGTGTTTCTGGGAAAGGAGAGAAGGCTATCTGGAAATCAGAAAATGTGCCTCTTCAAGGCACATTTATACTGTGGGATGGAGAGACGTGTAATTTACTTTCAAACTCTGTTACATGTATGTGTGGTAATAATGCAGAGGTGGCACGAGATAAATGTATTTACATGCAGGTATTCATTAAACATAGTACACATTTGAACAATGATAGGACTCCAGGTCTGAAATTATCTCCCTGAATTTATAAATCTATTTTAAATATTTTTTTCAAAACTTCTTTTTGCAGAACTGGGAAGAGAACTCAGTGGGGCCTAATAATGGATGGCTGGAACTCATTAATACGTTACTACAAAAATAACTTTTCTGATGGATTTAGACAAGTAAGTTGGGCTTTTAACTTTGTGGAAATGTATTTGATAAACATTGCTGTGTATTTTAACTCTTGCTCTCCGTTTCTCTTCCAGGATGCGATTGATCTTTTTCTTGGAAATTATTCAGTGGATGAAGTAGAACCTGCTAGTCCTCTACATGTCAAGAAAGATTGGAAGTTCTTAGCGGTGAGTATGGAGACTTTATTCAGGATCGGAGAAACACATGTAACCTTAGTCACTTGCTTCATATGACTAAGTAGAACTTGTCTATTTAGTAATGAAGCATCACTATAATCTGGTTGTGTTTCTATGATACCTGTTCATAGGACTAAACCCAGACTGTTCCCTTGACAGAAAATGGAGTGTCCTTGAGGTATTGAAAAAGTGCTGCTTGCCTTATTTTTTTAAATTTGCTTCATCACATGGAAAGGGAGAAATTCTACTAGCTACCATCAATGACTTTCCTTCTGCAGAAGAAGCTTATGAAGATATCTTCATGCAGAAACATAGACTGTAACACAAAGCCTTTTTTTTTTTCCTCCCTTTCTGACTTGTGAAATGGGATTTGGTGACTATGGGTTTAACACTATGGCTGGTGTGTGTGTGTTTGTTTTAAAACAAAACACAAACCTCAACCTTTTTTTAAATAGATACAAGGTGTGTTTTAATTCTTAACATAGTTATTGAACATACTCTTCCAAATTTTGGAACTATCCAAAATTTTATTTGTACCTGACTGCAAGTGAATCAGGAATTAAAGCAACTTCATTGCAAAGCAAGTAAATAGCTTTGCAGTACAGCCATCTTAAAGGAAATTAAGGAATATATGTGCTACTATGTTAAGTGATTATTCTTTTTCTCTTTTCCCAGTTGCCTATTATTATGGTGGTTGCTTTCTCCATGTGCATTATTTGTTTGCTGATGGCTGGTAAGTCACTATTGAGTTTAATTTATTTAATACAGCTTTTTTATTATAGGCTATATGAATCCCTAGAAGAATATCTACCTTTCTGGGCAGAAAGTTCAGATAAGTCAGATGTAGGCATAAGCCTATTCTCATGGGCATCCTCCTAATCTAAGCCTGTGTTGGGAGCTGTGAAGGTTTTTGCCTTCTGCTTTTGCCTTGAATTTTCTAACATTAGTGCCAGTAGAGTTCTTGATTCCAGCTTGTGTAGCTGTTCAAAGTGTTCTCAGAACCGTGTGGCAAACACGTTTATCCTAGATAAGGAAATAGAAAAAGAAAAGACCTCACTACCCATGAAGGACTTCTAACTTCATTTGACAGCAGATCTCTGAGGGAGGGCTTGAAATATTTTGCTTTTGTACTAAAAAAAAAATCTCTGGTAATTGTAGATGAGGAACTAAAGTGCTTATCTGATTCTTAATAGGTGATACATGGACTGAGACACTGGCCTACGTGCTTTTCTGGGGAAGTGCAAGCTTTGGAACTTTTGCTATCATCCTTTACAATGGCAAGGATTTTGTAGATGCACCCAAGCTGGTCCAGAAAGAGAAGATGGACTGAATTTGTGTGTGTGGAAAGCGGCTTGGTACTGAGGATTCCTCCAGCCACACATGGAGTCTTTACTGACCTGCTTTCCACACCAAACAGCGGTCTTTTTAACATTCTTCCTTGGCAGCATGGGGGGGTGGGGGAGAAAATTGTGTCCTTTGGTGGTAGTAGCTTTCATCTGAGTCCTGACTTGACAGTCGTAGTTGCAGTGGTTTTTGGAATATTGCATTAGTGGAGGGGGCTCCGCTCTTACTGAGGTAGTGCAAAGATGAAAGCCAGCTTCTTGGTGTCTGGAGTGTTTTAAGGAGTAAGTGGACTGCTTGATCTCATAGCCCACCTGGGCTGTTTCAGCTGAATTCTTCCTGTCAGGCTAGAGACCGGAGCTCCAATGCTGTTCATGTGTCAAAAACTCCAGATGTTGAAGCTTTAATAACGGAGCTTCTAATTGTGGTCTCTGAACAAATACGGCTTCATACCAATAAAAAGTCAACTTCCAAGCCTTACGGCTGGATTACATTTGTTGTGATTAAGTCCATGTCAAGGAGTCCTTCGTGAATATTTGTGTGGATTCTTTTCACTGAATAGAAAAGACTTATGAATCCTAATGCTCTTCTAAAATGAGCTTTTTGTCCTCTCTTGTTTATCTAGGACTGATGCAATATTCTGCTAATCATTGCTTGGGTGAAAAGACAGTGTCTCCAGATGATGATTCATTAGTTAGCAAGTTAAAATATAGAATTTTCTTTCTAAAGATGTAAATGAAATAGAAGAATGTAAAAATCCTTTGCAGTGTTTATTGAACCTTCCTTATGCTAAAGGTCCAAAGTATTCCATTACTTTAAGGATATGGGTCACAATGTAAAAGGTGAACTTCATATGTTTTACTAGTCAGCTGCTTCTACTCTTGGTTATGTTGAAATAATTTATGAAAGAAGGGATGACAACCTGAGGAGGAAGTGTTTAGCCTAAACTCCATGTTTGCACTTGGGAGCAGCAGCTTGCTTTTCATGCATGATACTGTAACACACTGAGAAAAAAAAGGAGAGAAAAAAAGCTACAGAATAATTTGTGCTGGTTAATAATGAATGTGTGTCTTTAAATTTAGTGCTTCCAAGCTGTATAAAAATAAGTAATCCTAATTAAGGACCAATTTTAAACTATTTTGTCACTTATTTTATATGGTTTGTTCAAAACCAGACATTGAACTTGCTTACAGCGCTGTGCATTGTTTAATATTTCCTGTAAGTACAGCTGTATATTCAGATTATTGTGATTATAAAATTTAAATGGGGGAAGGGAGAAATGTAGAATACTAGGACTAGCACAGTTGTCACTGTTGAAGCTAGAACACGAAACACTGATACTCCAGTGTTTCCTTGTGTTATGACTGAAAATATGTACAGATTTTTGCAATTTATCTGCTTGTTTTAACCTTGAATGTTTCTGGAGGCCTCTCTGGGTTTTGTGTAAACGTACCCTGTTCATAAGCACTATACTCGCAAAGTATCTGTTTGCTTCTAGATGCTGTAATGGAAATGCCAGTTGACGGTTAACTGGAAAATTCTCTAACTTAAAATTTTCAAAGGTGAACTCCATTATGGGGCACAAAGTACAAGAACATTATAAGCTCAGTGTTTGTAAGTAATTATTTTGATGGCTCACAGGCATTTGAAACGTGGTTCAGTTGTCTTGCAGTCTGACTAAATCTTTGCACCTTTGAAGAACTTGTTGCAGCAAAGACCAAACTTGAATTGCTAATGTAAAAGGCTTGTGGGACAGAACGGTGTAGGTTGTAGAAGCTGGAAGGCGCCTGTATTCAGTGTTTTGCAAAGAGTCCGTATTTCTAAGATCACAAGTGTGTACTGATCCATGACAATAAAATGTTAAACTTTTCTAGATACCGTGGTGTGTTTTTGCTTTGGATCCCCAGTGCCACCACGGCACTTTACTTCTTCCCCCACAAGACTGCTTCAGGGTTTTTATTGACTGCAGTGATAGGTGCTTGGCCTGAGAGTTTGAGTTGACTTCTCCCTTTCCCTCCCTGCAGGCACCCATCACCTTTCTTGGTTGGGTTTGGGTTTGGTGGTTTTTTCCATTGTTGTATTGAGTGTTGGACATTCCCCTGGGCCTCACCCCTCAACCTCCTGCCCCGCGCCCGCCCCCATCCATGGTGGAGCTGGGGCAGGGGGGGCGACAACTTGCATAAAATTATCACGATGAAAATTTCAGATCATCAAGCTCTACGTTTTTTAAATGAGGTCTTTAAAGGTTGTACTCTGGTTTTGCTTGGAAGTTTGGTTTTTTTCTCTTCAAGGAGGAATACTTTAAAATATATTTAAGTACTATATAATGTTATTGTGTTAAAATATCTGCCTTTAAAGTATATATTAAAATGTATTTAGGGTTCAGACACAATTGCTATGTATTTGTCAGGGCTCGCTGTCACCCCCCTGAAGCTCTGTTTTCCCTCCTCCTCTCCTTCCCTCACCGCGCTGTCCCTTTAAGCCGCCCCTCTGCCCGCGCTTGCGCTGTCCCCGCCCCTTCCGCCCCGCGCGCGGCGCCACTTCCGCCCATTCATCCTCCTCCACGGCGGCCGCTTCCTGGCGCCAGCGGCGGCGCGGCCTGCTCGCAGGAGGCCTCCGCACCGCCCGCGCCTCGGGGCCTTCCCGGCCAAGGCCTCTCCTCTCCCCGCGGTGCGGCCGCCGCTCCCTGCCCGAGCCCCCCCCGGCCGCAGCGCCGGCCTCCCGCCGCCATGAAGCTCGTCAGGTGAGCGGATGGAGGCGGATTCCCGGCGGCGGCAGCGGGGCCCGCTCGCTCTCAAGGGCCGTCCCCGGGCTGACGGCCTCTTCGCGGGTCCCCTGGCCCACCCGCGGCCGGTAGGGCGGGCGGCAGCGGCCGGCTGCGGGCCCCTGTGTGGGCCGGGCCAGGCCGCGGGGTCTGTGGGCGCGGAGCCATGTTGTGCCGTAGCGCTGCCTCAGCCCCGGCGCGGGGTTGGCGGGCTCCTGGAGCGGGGCCTGCGCAGTTTGTTGTGTAAACCTGCCCTTTTGGGGGAAAAATAAATCCCGGATTGGCTAGACTTACCTTCCTGAAGTATTAGCAAGTTTTAAAATGTTTCCTTCTTTATACAGTAACGGCCGTTCGGGCTAGAAGGAGGATGCGGGGTTCAGCAGTGCGGCTGTCAAGTGCCCCGGCGCCCCTCGGTTGGGTGGGACGTGGGCTTGTTCGGGTTCTCTGTCTGGCTCTTGTGTCGTGCTTTACTGAACGTCTGGACCCTGGGAATGCTGTCTTTGGAAGCTGGAGATGCGTGATACTTGGCTGATCCTGATTTTCAGTAACAGGATATTAAACGTGTAAGGCTAAGAATGAGCGATTTTTTTATTTTTTTTTTTTAACTTACAGGTTTCTAATGAAGTTGAGCCATGAGACGGTGACGATTGAACTGAAGAATGGCACACAGGTGCATGGAACTATCACAGGTATGGCCGGAGGGGAGACGATGGCAAAGCATTGCCTGTTACCTTTTTGATAACGGTTGGCAGCTGTGGTTTGGGCTGAGCTTTTTCATTTTGTACTCCTTCTTGCGGAGACCTTCTCTGTAAGGTACGGGAGGTGTTCTTTTTAATTTGCATCATTATGTGCAAGGTTAAGATGTGTTTGTTGTAGAAGAGCCTGGACATTTGTAGAAGTTGCTGGGAGGGAATAAATGGATTGCAGTGTGGCTCAGAGGCTTTACGGACTGCAGGCTTTGCTGACAGACTTGGGGTGAAGGAAGTAAACTTCTCCAAACCAGTGGTAAAGCTGGTGTAAGCGTAGTATTCTCTTAGAATTTTATCAGCATGTTAATGCTGATGAGGTAGTTTTACTACTGTATCGAGGTGAAGTGGATACACAGCTAGATTTTTATAACGTGTTTCAGTACATCTGACTCTTATTTGTGAAATTGTAATAAGGCACCGTCATGTAAAAACCTTACAGCTGAATCGCCAGAAGAGGGGGGACTTTTTTTAGTGGTAGTACAGATAAATGGCAAATGTTAAGTGTTGATATGGTCTTAAATCTGTTAAACTTTGTGTGTAGGCAATTTTAAATAAAAATGAATTATTTCTGTTGAGCATGTTTTAGCCTTGGTTAAGGAGGACTTACATGGAAATGCATCTTTGCGTGTACTTGTACTGAGTTCATGAAACTGATGTGAAAACAGGTAGCTTGGTGAGGGGATACGGGGCAAAAAGGTGTCAAGAATCTGATCCCTTGCTGCTGCCAAAGATCTATCTTATCATATAAGTTTGTGGGTGTTGTCTTGTAGGTGATTCTGTGTATTACTGAACTGATGGTTGCAGGACAAGCCTTGGCTGTTTGTTGTTTGGTTCCCAAAGGTATTGAAAAGCATGCAGACTATTTTGTTTGCTTTAATAATATTAGTGAGGGATATTGTTCTGTGAATATTCGTGTTGGCATTACTTCAGAGACGATTGGATGTGTGTAGGTGGGGCACATCGTATTCGTTGGAGCAAATCCTTACAGTTAAGTTGATGAATGTGCTTGATCTCCTTCCCTTCACTCACCCCAGGCTTATTTTAGAAGCTCTTCTGCCCAGATACTGTTAAAAAAAAAAATCAAGCTTGGCAGAGTTGTATTCCAGGGGATTGTTGAGGTGCTTTTTTGGCCAGCAGCAATCTGCTGAGGTCTGGCAGTTAAAAACTGGCATTATTTTGCAGTGGGATCCATCAGCTTTGGTTAGTCCTGAGTGCACAGCCCTGGCATCTGTTTGCAGTGTGCTCTGTTGAACTCAGGTAGGAAGCAAACAAACTGCTTGTCTCCTGACCTCAGTGCTCTCGCAGGCTTAATTCATAAGCAAAGTCTCTCTCATTTTCTGCTAAGAATCTGTAAAAACTTTTGAATGTGATCTGTATTTCTAAAATGACAAATCTTCCCTTTACACTGGTGCAAACATGGTACCGCGTTCACAATTGCTGTGCCAGCTGTAAACTGTACAGTTCCCCCTGTTGTGGCAGTTGGCCAGAGCAGGCGTGCTGAAGGGGCGGGTTTGGTGTAGTGCATGTTATACAAATGAAGGAGGTAGGTTAGGAGGAATGCAGGTGTTGGAGAGCTGGATAAAATCTAGAATTAAGGGGAGAAGGTAGAAAAATCTCTGGCATAAGCACAGCACAGCAGTTCTTCTCGTTCTGGCCTGTTACTCACTTATGTTATTTGCTTCAGTAAAACATCTTACAGTTTGTCTTTCTGTATGTGTGGAACAAGACAATAACTGTTTTTACCACAAAGGGTTGTTAGAGTAGAAGTTTGAACGCACTAAACATTTTGCTTGTGTGGGTGCCCTGTCACTGACTCAGCAGGTGTTTGTAAATGACAGCTTCCATCTTTTGCCTAAATTTTTGATCTGAAAAAGTTACTCTCATTTTGATTGTCATAGTTTGAGACCAAATCCCATGCAAGACTTTTGATAGGCAAAATAGAAATGAATGTCTGGTGCTTCTTCATGCTTTTTGGGGCTGTTATTCAATACATGCATTCAACTGAGACACACTTTCTAGTTTTGGACTGTGCTTAGCGCTGTGTAGGGGGCATGGTACTGGCTATTCACAGTTTGGAACCACAGTGATTGCTCCTTGTACTAGTGTATTCTACGTGCTTTCGCAGAAGGGGTTGCACTAGTATTAGATGTATTTTATTGGAAAATAAATGCTCCTTTGGCCGATGGAAAGAGGAAATGATAAGGTTATTTTTCTTCCTCGAAGGTTTGTTTTGCCTCTTTTTAAGAGTCAAAAGACTAGCATTAGACTTCTGTAATAAGCAGCAGTTATTTGTTATTCAAGTTACTTGTTTTAACCATTTACAGAATTGCTACAGCTGTCCCAAAGATGCAGATAAAGATCTCTAGCAGGGAGGTGTTGAAGGCAGCAATTGATAAACTAGCAAGCATCAAGATAATAATGAATGTGAGAAGCAGGTGTTAATGAACAGGATAAATCTCAAAGCATGCACGTATTTAAAAAAGCCAACAAGGGACCATTTTGTAGGCGTTCACCCCTGAAATTAGTCTTGTGTTGTTTCAGGAGTGGATGTCAGCATGAACACGCATCTCAAAGCTGTGAAAATGACGCTGAAGAACAGAGAACCTGTACAGCTGGAAACACTCAGTATTCGAGGGAACAACATCCGATACTTCATTCTGCCGGACAGTTTGCCTCTGGATACTTTGTTAGTGGACGTTGAACCCAAAGTCAAATCCAAGAAAAGAGAAGCAGGTTAGTCTGTGCTTTCCCAGCCTGTGTTTGTCCTGTCTTTTTGTGCGTTTTAGTACTCGGAATCTGGAGGCAACTGATTTTGAGTGTCTCAATATCTGTGTCGGGCAGCTAGTTCTTTCGTCTTTGAGGGTTTGATACTGAACTGGCTAAGTCTCTCTTGCCCACCTTTAGCATCTGTAGGGCTTTCTTTCGTGTGAAATTATGTGTATGGCTTTTCATACATCTGCTTTTTAAAAAAAATGTAAATGTTTATGAGCTTGAGGAAGTTTTAACCTATCCCAGTCTCAGTGTTGACACCAAAGAGATTTACATTTCCTCCTCTTCAGATGTCTGCTATGTTTCCCCAGTTTGTGTGGGGATCTTCACATAGCCTAATGAGAAAGTACAAAACAGCCTCTTGAACAGTGCTGAATGCTTCACTGAAATCTCACTTGATTGTGGATAAAAATAATGTCAGAGAACTGAATCTGAGAGACTTGAGAATCTGAGGGAGTCTAGGCAGTACTCCAATAAGCAGCTCTCTGGCTTTGGTTCCCAGTTGTGTTCTTCTCTGCACTCTTCCTGGAATATTTTTTTCAAAAGACTGTTGAACAAAAACCTTTTCCTTAGAAACCTAACAGTATAGAGAGTAATTCAGTTTTAATCCCCACTCTTAAACATTAATGTCCAGTAAACCCCAGAAAATCTGTAGGTTGTCTTCAGACAGTATATATTTTTGCCCAACAGTTGATCTGTGTGTTTTCAAAATAATAAGTTTTAAGTGAAAGCTAATTGTGCTCTAAAATAATGTAGTACCATTTCTCCTGTAACTGGTGTTTGAGTGTTTGACTCTGTGGTCTTTGATCCGTGGGTATGTTCTGAACTGGTGTGCTTACCTTGCTGAGGTGGTACAAGGAACGCTCGGGTGTGTGTAGCACAAAGTGCGAGTGTTACGGCTGCTGTCCTTACAGAGAATGAGGATAAAGCTCCTGAAAGCGTTCCGCTTCTCTCATGTCCGTTAAAAATAATCTGACCACATGGAGAAATTGGAGTGGCCTTGCAACCCTATGGGACAGGTCATGTTTCTTTAGGGGTAAAATATCATGTTATCACCATATGGATCATATGACCTCCAGCAGTTGCTTGCAGCCTGAGTTGCTCTGCGACTGTTTTCCCTTTACTATTAAATAGTAGTATTTAAAAGTAGGAGCACACAGCCAGGGTGTTGGCCTGAGACGCATCACTGAAAGCAGTAGGAGCTGCTGGGTGGTGCGATCCTTTCAAAATGCTGCCCTTTCCCATGGTGCCTGAGAAAGGCTGAGTTCAAACTTGCGTTTCCCTTTAGCAGAGCACTTTATAAACCACAACGCGAGTCATGGAAAACAAAATAATCTTTTCTACTGTAATGAATAGTAACAAAATACTTTTGTCTTGCACATGCTTTTTCTGTTGCCTGAAAAACTATATTTTTAGCAAAAAAACCCAAGATGAATCCTAGTTCTCTGTCAGAGCATTTGGAAGCAGCCAGCTGTGACGCTATATCTCCCTGTTTTCTGCAGTGAAGCCAAAGACAGAGGGTAGCCTATGGCAATTGTATACTGAAAAACCCAACGCAAGAAGTGCAGATATTGTCTGGAACTTACTGAGCGTTAACAGACTTGGTATTTGACTTACTGCTTCCCTGCAGTGAGATGTTATGTTGCTTATGCTTGATACAGAATGTTTTAATCAAAATTAAAGTATTCCTGGGTCTCACTCGATTTTTTTACCCTTTTTGTTTCATCTTTTAAGTTGCTGGAAGAGGCCGTGGCAGAGGCCGTGGGAGAGGCCGAGGTCGTGGAAGAGGAAGAGGGGGCCCAAGACGATAACTTCTCACCGTGTAACTGCTACGGAATTCTGGGCAATTTTGGATATTTTTTTGTACAGGTCTTGTTTATGGTATCCATTTTTAATAAACTGAAATGTGAAAAAGCTGTCTTTCCTTTGTTAGAGGAGTCGGGCATCTCCTGTTTGTAGTGGCTGTTGCAGACTAAGTGTGTTGTGTTGGTTGGCATTGTGAAGGTTTCACCCACCCCTAAAGGCTGTACAATTCCCTCCTGCTCTTTGCCCCGGGCCGAGAGGCTTGTGTTGGTGTGCTTTAACAAGGTCTGTCTGAAATTAATCCCTCTTTTATAAAGCACTTTTCATCCTCGAATGGTTACATAGGTAAAGCACTGTATTAAGAGCCCACATCCAGTGAGTGTGTCTCTAAGGTTGAACTTTAAAGAGACCACTTTGCGGAACGTAGGTACGGTTTTACTGTGTTCTGTTACAGGAAGCTTACAGTTTGAACATGTTGCTTTCTTTATACAAGTTCACACAGGGAAATTCACCAGTTCTGTCAAACTGCTGCATCCTTACATCTGCTGATTAAAGTGTACCTGGATCTGAACTTTGTCAGAGCTAGTTCTATGGCTTACTTTTGTTCGGGGGGGAGGGACTTGTAAAGCAGCTTTATCACAGAGTTCTAGTGTGCTGAAAGTGCACACCTGAAGAATACAAAGTACAGCACCGTGCGTGATTACAGACTCCAACAGGAAGTTTACTTCTGGAGGTGAGAAAACTTCTGCAGTTCACACACAGATATGTAACTGCTTTACGGGAACGCAAGCGTAAAAGCAGAATTTGTCACATCTCAACTACCATCCTGCTGACTGCAGTCGGAAAGAGATTATTGCGTTCACATTACAAGACTTCAACAGTTTCACCTGCTGATGAAATACAGATGTCATTCAAAATAACGTGCATACTTGAGCGTGGCTTTCTTGAAGGGTAAGGGTATCTGCTGGTACTTTGGTGCAGGAAGATGCTGAGCTGGTTGGTCGTGTTTCCACACAGGCAGTGCTACAACAGTGGGAAAGAATTACGGGCTGGTTCATGGGGGCTAGCTAGCATTTCAAGGGCTGCTCCTCTGTTTTTTTTCCCCTCTTAGAGAGGCCATTTTAAAGCTTCATCTTGTTACAGAAGAGCTCTTTTTTTTTTTTTTTTTTTTTTTTTTTTTTTTTTTTTTTTTTTTTTCAAAACTTGTGGAACCTGCTAAGAGCACTTTTTGGTCAGTATAGCACCCACGGTTCTCAACTCTATGAATAGCCACTACAAGTAATGGTTGCTGCTGCCTTCCAGAAGCACCCGGTCACCGATGATGGGGGTGAGGTCTTCCCAAATCACTGTCACCACTCATGCAACGGTCGAAACGTTTTCCCTCTTCCGTCTCTTCTGTATAAAAGTTAGTAGTGCCCCCAGGGGTATGCACATGGTGGATGCCACCACCAGCAGCCCGATCACTGCCAGCGCCTGGCTTGGGTAATCCTTGGTCACCAGCTGCCCCTGCAAGGGAGAGAAACAGCATTGGGGCTGGGGGATCGGCGGGTTTTGGTGTCCTGGTGCCACCTGAGAAGCACTTGGGGGCTGCAGCCCATGGCCATCGCGAGTGCTTTTCTGTGTCCAACTGTATAGGAACAGAGCTGGTGACAAAAATATCGGGGAAAACTTGTGCAAGCGCTGGTAAAAGCAGATTTTTGGCTTGATTCATGTTTCTTAATGAGCTGGCTGGGCCCTGACCTCTGTCACCTCTCTTCCTCTCCCGGAGCCTGTGGGCTCATGCTGGCCCACCGCAAGTCCCAGATTGGTGAAGACAAGAAAACAACGGGGGGAATTTGTTCCTGCACACTAGGAACGTTTCCACAAAAGATTATGAAAGCAGGGAGTACTTGTCCAGCAGTAATTCCTCTGTGATAAAGACACAGGTCAGCATTCAGACAAAAGTGCTTTGGCCGTGAAGAAAAATGTAAAGGGGAATGAAGGGGCGAAGCTGTATTGACTTTAAAGCAGAAACATTATTGCCCCTCAACAGCCACCCCACTGGAAAAGTATTGTCACTAGATCAAGATTTCCCTTTCCACAAAATTAAGTCTTTGCCTGCCCCCACTTCAGCTGCAAGCTTTCAGCGGCAGCTTTGTGGAACAACGGCATTAGGAAGGAAGGCTGTGCCCCTGCCGGAATTAAGGAAAGTTTAAAAAAAAAAAAAAAGTAATTAAAAAAATAATTAAAACCCCAAAGCAGAATGAGTTTACCTGTGCGGCATCCCATGCTTGGTACTGCAGTGTTCCTGTGAGGATGTAGTCAGTGAGGTAGAATATAAATAGGCTCACAATCAGCAAAGGGCTCACAACAGCCCACATGATTTTCCAATACCAGTTCAGCTTGCGGCCAATCATGGTGTGAAGATCTTTCTCAAATCTGTGTTTAGGAAAAAAAAAATACACAACAAAAAACCCCCCAACATATGTTTGAGAACAGCTGCGTACGTTCAATCAATACCTCGATGCAAGTTCCTTCAAAACCACCTACAGCATTAAACCATCTCACATGATGGGAAAGGGGAGGATCATTCTAGCCCTGGGAGGGGTCGGCAGAGCAGGGGCGACCCCTTTGACATCCTGCTATCATCATGTAGGAGAAAAATTCAGCCTGAGGTGGTATTTTATTTAGTTTATGCTGCTGTGAAGAAAGGAGGGTTCGAGCCTTTACCTTCTGATCCCGTAGATGTAGCACACGGCGATGGTTTCCACCAGCACGATGAGCAGCAGTGAGAGGGTGGCTGCGTAGTCGTTGAAGATGTCGAACCAGTAATTTCCAGCCTCCATGGTGAAGATGAGGCCGATCACACAGTTAACGAAGCACACAGCACCTGCATGGATAAAACAGGGACCCCCCACCCCCGTTACACCCGGAAAGCTAATCACAGGGGAGGAATGGTGTACTTTGCAGGACTCAAAAGCTGGTGGGATTTCTACTGATCTCTGCGGGGCAGCAGCTTTCTCAGACAAGAAAGAGAATTTCTTCCCTTTGGAATAGGGGGAATTGTGTGTGACTGGGCTGGTGTAGCCTTGAACTCCTGCACGGTCACAGCGCAGCATCCCAGCAGAGCCAGGACAGCCCAGCCCTGGCCATAGCCCTGTCACATGTGTGTGACAGCATCCGCTGTCACTGCTGCACCCAGCTAAAACAGGGTGTAAGGTGGGACAACTGCTTTCCAAGGGACTGGCTGTGGGACAGCGGAGCGTTTGCACGCACGTGGCCGGCGCTGCCCACGGCGGGCGCTTACCCGAGATCACCTCCTTGGGGAAGCGGGTGGCGATGAACCTGCTGTCGGTCAGCGGTGTGAGGATGGCGGTGGTGTTCCCCAGCATGCTGCCGATGCCCAGCATCAGCAGCATGAAGAAGTAGAGCACGGAGTACAGCTGTGGCACCTCCATATTTTTGATGGCTTCAGAATAGACGATGAACGCCAGTCCTGTTCCCTGGACAGCCTGGCCACCGGAAGAAGGAAAAAGTGAGTTACAGGCAGCTCCTCAGCAACATAAGGGACATAAGAATAGGGACAAATGGCACTGATCCTCCACAAAGACAAAAATACACCCGTGGCTGTGGTTCTGCACAGCAGAGGCAGACGATTTATTCAATCTGATTTATTCGAAGCACATAGAAACCAGCACAGCCCTGCTCGTAGGGAAAAATATTAAAATATTTGCCCAATACCTTTGCAACCTGCCCCAACCCACGGCTGGGGACAGCAGCCTGACGGCATCACCACCCCATCCCAAAGGGCAGAAACGAGCCCCCGAGGGGCTGCCTGGGCTTGGTGGGAGGAAAGGCAGGAGTGGAACCCGGGCACCAGCACACCGCAGCAACCCACCGTGTCCAGCTCAGCTTCCAGGCTGCAGTTTTTCAGCTGCGGTGATAACTGTGCGTATTCCTGCGGGTGGGTGGCCATCAGGTAGTCCTTCATCTCAGTGAGGTTCTCTGCTGTCAAAGAGCCTTCCTCCAGGTCGAAAGTGTTCATCAGCAGCAGGATCACCCTGGGAAGGATGATGAAGAATGGGATGTCTTCCAGGGCAAAGTATAAAAACAACACTTTTTTTTTTTTCCCCCTCCCCAATCCTCTTCTCCAGCAGTCCCCGCGCAGGGATGCTCTGCCCGCCCCAGGGCTCTGGTGTCCTGGGGGTGAGCCACAGCCGTGGGACTCCCAGCAAGGTATCGGGATGCTGGTAGCATGCTGGCATCATCTCTGCTTCAGAAGGAGCAGCTCCTGCACCTGAACCACCGCACTCGGGCACCTGGGAGTGAGCCAGCTGGGATTCTGGGCACTGGCCAGCACCAGCCAGCACCTCTGCCCCTTTGCCCTCTGGTCCCACGTCCACACCCCCACCATTTAATAAGCCTTTTGGCAAGGAGCAGGGACTGGCAGCTCAGTTTCCTCTCTGACTCTCATGGTGGAAAAAAACAAGTGAAATACCCTCCTACCCATTGACACAGTTCTCATAGTTAAACGTGGCCTTGAAGCCATAGATGGAGAAGGTGACGATGCTGGCGAAGATGGACGTGGTACTGTTGATGAGCGAGACGATGACGGCGTGCCGCTCGCAGTTGTTGCTGGGCTCATTGTAGCTGGCGAAGGCGATGAGGCTGCCGAAGCCCAGCCCCAGCGAGAAGAAGATCTGTGTGGCCGCGCTGATCCATGTCTTGGGGTTTGACAGCTGCTCCAGCTGCAAAAGCAGACAGGGAGAGCAGGATGGCGATGGGGACCGGCCCCTTTACGCGCCCAGCGGAGCTCAGGGGTGGGTTTGGGGCAGGGGTACAGCTCTGGCTGGAAGCATTGTGCTGCAGTGGGCACATCTTTTTCTCCAGGAGAAAACAAGCAGCTCTTGGGCACGGTGGCAAACCAGCCTCCCACTGCTCCCAGACACAGTTTCCAACTGCCTGACCCAAGGTATTGCTGCAAAAATTCAACATAAATAAGGCAATAGGAATAGAAATGAAGGAAATATAAATAAGGAAATGACAGAATAATAAGGAAATATATCCAAGTAAGGAAAAGAAATATCTCCATCTTTTTTAAAAAAAAAACAAACCTGTTATGTTTGGTAACTATAGAACATTTTGTGGAAAAATCCGGTACCTTTGGCGTGAACATGTAGGTGAGCCCATTCACAGCCCCGTGGAGTGTTAGTCCTCTGATGAGGTAGATGATGAGGACGCAGTACGGCAAGGAGGCCGTCACGTAGACCACCTGGAGGAAGGAGGGAAAATGCCTTCTTCTAAAAAATACCCAAGGCTGGCCATAACAGATCAGCTCTTTCTCACTTACAGTGGTGGAAATGCTTCATAGAAAGCGTTTGTTACCTTGCATTAATCTTTAAACAAGTATTTTCAGATAAATCTAACTTTAGATTTAGGTTCTTAGGGAAACAAGGTTTTACTAATAATAAAGACACTGTGATGTGTCTTTATTATGTCTTTAATGACAGTTAAAGCACCTGCAGTATTTACAAGCTCAGTTCTGCAGCGTTTAGTGGAGTAACACCAGCTTGCAACCATCTGTCAGGAACGTATTAGGCAAAGGTAACTCATCTGCTCCAGGAGGAAGGTGAGCAGGCTTCATTAAAGTTAAAAAAAAAAAAAAAACAAAAAACCAACCCAAACTTGACTGAAAATATTTTAATTCAAATGTAAATTCCTGTGCCACACCTGGGGATGCAGCATCCGCCCCTTCCCCAGAGGGACAGGCTCCTCCCAGCACACAGGGCAGGAGAAGCCCCATTTACTCCCCTTGATGAGCCCTTACCTTCATCATGCACTTTCAGTGCACCTTGCCTATTGTATTTTTTTTTTCTTTTTTGCCCACAAAGGCAGCTGCAGCGAGTTTCAGAGGTTACTCTTGGTTTGCAGCTTGTTGGCTAATACGATTTGGGGATTACATCCCTCAGCCTGCTGCTTAGTGCAGGCTCAGCCGGGACGTTGGCTTTTTTTCCCCCCCTTCTCTTAACTTCTGCTGTGAATAAAAAGTGAGCAAAAATGCCTGTCGCAAAAACACAGAGACATCTTTTTTTTTTTTTTTTTTTTTTTTTTTTTTTAAA